>PVIU01004834.1:41277-121508 GCA_004026605.1 Ondatra zibethicus | reverse complement strand
TATGTTGACAGTCACAATGGTAAGCAAATCAATTTTCTTGTTTTTACTATATTTACTTTGTTTGATCTCAGTTTTTTGTACCCTGGAAAAGATTACCTCTTAAAATGGGAAATAAATGAGTGATAATTTCTATATTTTCAAAGCATCCCTTTGCATATATAAAATATAAATTCATAACAATAAATGATAAATATTTAAAAAAAAAAAAGAAAAGTTTGCAAAGACCTCTAAAGCAGTACGTGAAGGGAGATGACAGCTTCAAATGATGCATTCGTATGAGAAGGATGGGCCATTAACTACATTACTTTTATAAAACTTAAAAAAGAAGGAAATTAAAGTAAGTAGAAAAATATCAAAATGGAAGTTAATAAAAAATAAAAATCAAAGAAATTGAAAGTGACTTTTAAAAAGATTAATAAGATTGAAAACTTCTACCTAGACTGATCAAGAAAAGATGCCAGTTAAACACTATCATGAAAAATATTTTATTATCAGAGATAATAAAGATGTAATTATGAATAGTTTATCAGAGTTAGTTTTCTAACTTGCATGAAATAAACAAATTCCTCAAAAGAAACTGATCGCCAGAATGGATGCAAAGAGAAATAGAAAATCTGAATGGTCCCATAACTGTTTGAAAAATTGAATTTAAAGTTAAAAGTTGTCTTATAAAGAACTGAAGTCCTTGTGTGTGCAGGCTCTGCTGCTGTGGGCTCCCGTGACAGCCGCGTCTTGTGCAGTCAGTACTCTTCATACACAGGCACCACCTCTTGCTCTCTGGATCTTTCAAATCCTTCTTCCATGACCACAGCATGTAAAAGACTTGCACAAGATCAAGTCAGGCAAAATTCCAGCTTGGGTGGGAGGGGCTCGTGAAGTTCCACCCCTAGCACATGAGCTATTGGCAATGATGGCTGCAGGAGGAGGGAGGATCAGGTTCTTCAGGGCCTCTGATAAACTGCCCACGATCCAGCACATTCTCCTATACCCAAGCACATACTAGCAGAACTAAGGAACTAAGTACACTCTTAAGGTTTTGTTTTTTTTTTTTTTTTAACACACATGAAGTTGATAAATAGTGACTTTACCGAGTCTTTGGTGCAACCTCCCTGTTTTCATAGCTGAGGACTATATATATACAAACATGAAATTCTCTGACAATAAGAGTGAGTGCAACCCCAGGCTCAAGTAGTCTTTGATATGAGTCTTTATAACTAACTACCAGGAAGTAAATAATATAAACCCAGCATGGTTTTCCCCCAGAAAGCAAGGAAAGAGACCAGGGACCAACAAGCTCAAAACTGAGCCGGGGAGGACAGTTCACCGTCCTTGAAAAGGGAGATGAGGCATGTGTCTGAGGGCGGAGCATCCAAGGGGGCAATCCTGATATGGTTCCCTTTCCATATGTGGTATGGGACAGTGTGCATCTGTCGCAGGGGTCTTGGGTGAGGCACCGTCATCAAGGATAGCACCACTGCCTCAGAGTGTAAGTAGGGATAGTCAGGGTCCCTGACAGAAAATAAGTTACAGGCTACCTGAGAGGAGAAGTAAGATGGTGAAGGTCTTGGACAGAGAGTGACAGTCACAGCTGGAGTAAAGTAAGTCACAGATTGACAGGGAACTGAGAAGCACTAGCCACAGAGAGAGGAAAACCAAAAACTACAGACTTCATCAGAACAGACAAATGGCTCCATCCAAGGGATGGGAGAGGTCCCCTCGAGGTGGGTGCCCATGGGGGTGTGGGAGGGATTTCCTCTCATTCCTGATTGGTCCTGCCTGGGGTATCCTCCCTTGGATAGGCTCTTTCCCAGCATGGAGTTAGTTAGCAGTTTGTAGTAGTGACAATCTGTGGGGAGCTGGAGGAGATAACGCTGCCTTTCTTACAGGGACTCATTCCTATTACTCAGGCCAGGCCAAGTTCTGCCGGCCTCCTTATGTACTCTTGCTGTATGGTGGATACATACTCCTTATGATGGATGATAGGACACACAACAAAGGTTAAACTGAGTTGGGAGCATCCTTGATGGAGGGATGACACTCAGGCTGGTCATTTCTCTCAACATGCTGCAGAGTGGCATGTCTCCTTGATGAATGAGGTCTGCCTCTTAAGACAGTGATGCCTCTAAAACAGTTGGTGGGGATATATTGCAATCTGTAAAAATAGCACAGGCAAGGGGATCATAAGCAGGCCATGGTTGTTGTTGCATGGCTTGTGCAGTGGGTTGTCTGTTCAGAAGCAACCTGCTTGTGTAAACGGAATTTCAGCAGGGAAAAGAGTCTCTGAAGTTGTAAGCCAAGAGAAACCTTTTCTTTTTTATAAGTTATTTGTTTTTTACGTATTTTGTTATAATAAGTAACAGAAGACTAATTACATAAATATGCTTTTGTCATTTATTTCTACTTGGTGTTTTTTTTTATCGCTTTAAAGAATGCTGGTGTTCCTAAAATTCCTAGAAAGTCCCTTGTTTAGCTCTAACTTTTAAACTTTGGTATACTTGGTCGCATTGTGAAAATGGTGAAATTAGCCTCTTGGACTTTATTTTTGTTTTCTAGTCACAGAGATGTCAAGATTGAAGTTGCTGCATGGGGTTGTAACAGGTTTATCTTGACTGCACTATAGCGTTCTTTTGTGTCTCTATGTGACTATGTCACAGTTTATCTGATTTCTCCACCCGCCTGTCAATGGGCACTTGGCTTGCTTCCAAGTCTTTGCTCCAAGTGTTTGCTCTGTGACTGTAAACATTATCAATACCACTTTGTTTCTCTTGGTTCGGTGACAAGAAGTGCAAATGTTAGGACACAGACTACACAACTGGTCAGCTTCTCAAATTATCACTGCTGTTTTGATTATGCCTAGTGAATCAGCTACTGGAATTTTAAATCTTGGGTTCATATTAATTTTCTTTTACTGTTCCCCAAATGACTCCTGTTGCAGTTCTATCTCTCATCCCCTTGTTTATCTTTTTAATCTGTTTGAATATTCATAGATCACAATTCTCACCATCAACACCAGTATTCAAGGTTCTATGTCTGCTTCTTGCCTTTGTTTGGCTCTCAAATGTACTCCTTCACCCCATGGATAGTTCTTCAGGTGGTTTATAAGTTTGTCTTCAGTCCTTTTCTCCATCTTAGGATTCTGAATACTTTGATATAAATTATTTAACTGTTCACTTACTGAAGAGCATCTTGACTTCTTCCAAGTTTTGGCAATTATAATAAAGACACTACCAATATCTGTGCCTAAACGATCTGTGTAGACATAAGTTTTCCAGTCCTTCTTAGAGAGCATAATTGCTGAATTGTACAGTCTGAGTGTGTTTAGTTTAGTGGGAAACAACAAAACTGCCTTCCAAAGGGTTTGTGTCCTTTCTTCTCACCGTAAGTGGATGAGAGCCCTATTGTTTCACCTCTTTGTCAGCATTTGCTGTTGTTAGTTCTGGATTCAGGCTGTCCTAACAGGTGTGTAGTTTTACCTCATTGTTGTTTTAGTTTTCAGTTCCCTAATGACATATGATTAGGGACATCTTTTCATATGCTATTTACCATTGTATATTTTCTTTGGTGATGTGCCTGTCACTCCCGTTCCACTTTTAAATTGGGTTATTTGTTTCCTCATTGTTGAGTTTTAAGGTGACATTTTCAGTAGTAGTCCTTTACCAGATACATAAATTGAATTGTGACTCTATTTGATCCCACTCAGTGTTCTCATTTTTAATAGTTGTTTTATAGTGCATAAAAATTAACTTTAATGAATCCTCAGTGATTGTGTTATTGGTTTACAACTAACAGATTATGCCCAAACCCAAGGACACCTAGGTTTTTGTCCTATCTTCTTAGAATCTTAAAGTTAATATTTCATATCTTTATCTTTAATATTTATTGCATTGATTTTGTGGAGTATTAATTTTATGTCCAGATTGTTTTTGTACATAGATGTCCAATTATCCCAACACCATTCATTGAAGTCTTTCTTTTCTCCACTGTGTTGCATTTCTTCCCTTGTTGAAAGATCGGTTGATGGCCTTTATGCTGATCTATTTCTGAACTCTGTGCTTTGTTCCTCTGGTTCCTTTGTCTCGACTTCTGCTAACACCACTGTCTTGATTATAGTAGCTTTATGATCTTTAAGCCAGATGGTGTCAGTCCTTCACCTTCGTGGTTTTTACTCAAAAATTTGTTGATTTTTATAGGTCTTTTCTTGATCAATATAAACTTTAGAGTTCATTTGTTGATACCCACCAGAACTTGATGGGATTTTGGTCTTGATTACATTGACTCGGTGGGTCAAGTCGGAAAGAAATGATGTCATGATAACATGGAGTACTATCATCTGTGAATATGATTGTGTGTCCATTTAGTTAACTCTTTTTATTTATTTCATCCAGATTTTATAGTTTTCTTCATGTAGCACAAGTTTGTCAAGTATATGCCAAAGTACTTCACTATTATGTATGGTAATGTGACTAGTGTGTTTTAATTTGCATATAATTTGTAAGTGTATTGTACATATTGTTATGAAAACGCTGCAGGTCCCCAAGTAGCGGCAGTGGGCAGCGGGCACGAGACCATGGTGGGCCATGAAGGCAGGTGGGCCATGAAGGCAGGTGGGCCACGAAGGCAGGTGGGCCACGAAGGCAGGTGGGCCACGAAGGCATCCTGTCCCAGTCAGGGAGCAGCACTGCAGGTGAGAGACAGAGACCTCTTAGCATGCCGTGTAGAGAAAGTGGGTATTTATTTAGTGGGTAATAGAGGGGAAAGGGAAAGGGGGAAAAGGATAAGGGAGAAGAGCAGAGAGAGAGAAAGAGAGAGAGAGAGAGAGAAAGAGAGAGAGAGAAACAGAGAGATGGGGCAGGGGGAGGGGATAAGTGGGGAGAAGGGAGAGAGACAGAAGCTGCCTCTTCAAGAGAGAGACAAAAAGGAAGGAGCTCAGGCTGGAAGCAGAAGGAAGATCTGCTTGCCTCAGTGGACAGGGGAGAGAGTGGGCAGGGCTTGCCTCTTAAAAGGACAGGACATACCATTACACACATCCATATATATGTTATATATGGTACACATTATATGTTATATGTGTGGAATATATATATATATATAGTGACAACTAGCTTTGTTTATTAAATTATACTCAATGTTGCTGTAACTACCTATTAATTACAAGAGCTTTTGTCAGTTCCTTGGGATTTCTATGTAGTAAATCATTAGTTTTGAGAAAAGATAGTTTTATTTCTTCCTTACTAATATGTTCAAACTTAATTTACTTTTCTTATCTTATTGCATTAGTTAAGACATTCAGTGCAGTGTTGAAAAAGAATAGTGAAATGGGACATCTTTGTTTTGCTCCTTATCTTCATATGAAACCTTCTGGTTTCTTAATGTCACATGGATTAGGTGTGGAATTTTGTATATGCATGTATGTGTGTATTTATAGTCCTTAAGTTGAAGGATTCTTTTCTGTTCCTAGTTTACAGAGATCTGTTATTATGAATGAGTGTAGAATTCTTTTCAACATTTTTCTGGATTCCATTGCTGTGGTCATGTAATTTCTGTTGAACCAGACCTTTATACTTCAGGTAAAGCCCTCTTCTACATTAGCTATACATATTGTTATATATTGCTCAATTCAACTTGCTAATACTTTGTTGAGAATTTTTGTATCTTTGTTAACAAGAGGGATTAGCCTGTATTGTTCT
The DNA here is from genome assembly GCA_004026605.1 of Ondatra zibethicus. Classification (NCBI taxonomy): domain Eukaryota; kingdom Metazoa; phylum Chordata; class Mammalia; order Rodentia; family Cricetidae; genus Ondatra; species Ondatra zibethicus. The sequence continues at coordinate 115,821 of PVIU01004834.1, read as the reverse complement.
TATCATAATCTTTATCTGATATGGGCATGAGGACGATGCTGGCCTCAGAGTATGGATTAGGGAGGATTCCTTCACTTCCATGTTCTGAAAGAGGTTGCAGAACATGGTATACCTGTTTGTATGTGTTCTGTAGAATTCAGCAGTGAGCTCACCCGGAGTGGTGTTCTCTGTTTTAGAAGCTGTATGTTATCTACTGCACTCATCTGACCAGCTGGGCCTGTCTGATGGTTTCTTACTCTTTGAGTTAGGACGGTTTGTGTCTTTTTATGAATTCATCCATTTCATTTAGGTAATCAAGTTCGCAGGCATAATAGTTTGTAACAATCCTTTCTTATCCAGATTCTTTTATTTACAAATAAATAATTTATGTCCTCTCTTTTTCTTTAGATATTCTGAGGTTCTATTAATCTTTTCTTCCTTCCTTCCTTCCTTCCTTCCTTCCTTCCTTCCTTCCTTCCTTCCTTTCTTCTTTTTTCCTTTCCCTTTTTTTTCCAAGACAGTTTCTCTGTGTAGCTGTGTCTGTCCTGGAACTTGCTCTGTAGATCATGCTGGCCTCTAACTATCGAAGGCGTGCTCCACCACCTCCTGGCTCTATTGATCTTTTCTAAGAATCACATTTTCCTTATTGTTTTGCAATTTTATACCATTTTAATTTAAAATGCTATATTTTTTGGGTCTTGTCATCTACTTGTTGAGGATTTAATCTATTCCTGTTTTTTCTAGTTCCTAAGAGTAGAATTTGATAATTTAAAAACAAAACAGAAAAACCCTTAGATCTTTCTTATTTTCTCATTGCTGTAAACTTCCCTCTAAGTATCAGTTTCACCCACCCCACAAGCTCTGCTAAGTTGTAATTTTCATTCTCACTTAGGTGAAAAGGTTTTTAATTTTCCCTGAGCTGTTTTCTTTCACTCACACATTAGTTTGGCGGTTCTGTGCCCTGTGCTGGGATTTCACAATGTCTGCCCATCCCTCTCTGCTTAGGTAGTAGAGGGGGTCAGAACAAACTGGGATTGTGTGCTTTTTTCCTCACTGGCCATGCGGACTCTGGTGACATCTCTCCAGGTTTACTAATTTGTTTCTCGTTGAGTTCCAAGTGTTCAGAATGGTTCTTTCCCGTCCTTCCTGATGGAAACACGAGAAGACTGTTTTCTCCAAAATTCACTATGAGAAATGGATTGAACTTCTGGAGACAAAATTCACTAAGGCCAGGGCTCTACGTGACTGAGGTTCGGTACTCTCTGCTGAGCCTCCAGCTACTCACAGTTACGGCTTGTGTGATTGGTGAAGATACTGGCTACCACTGGGGCTTTGGTTCTGGTGACTTGTGATTCTCTGGACTGGGGTCACTGTTTGTTTGTTTAGTGTAGTTACTCACTTCTCTTACATATTTTAAAAGAGTCGATCTTTTCTCCTTCCTTCCTTCCTTCCTTCCTTCCTTCCTTCCTTCCTTCCTTCCTCTTTTTCTTTCTGCTTGTTGCTAGGATAGAAGGACCACTTCCAAGTCCTCCAGGTGCAGAATCAAAATTTAAAATCCTGATATACTTTACTGGAATATTAGCATCAATCTTCCATGAATTTTCGTTAACGGGGTAACTTGGGTCTCTTATACATCAGACAGATTCCTCAGATTGGGTACGTTTCATCTTTGTCTTTTGCATCCTCTTATTAACAGTGGGCACTGGGTTGATCAGCTTTCTGCTACTGTAGCAAACATGTGGCAGCCTTAGCTTTCCAGCTTTGGAGGTTATTGGCCTTAGTGCCTTTGTTCCTGTGGCTGTATAGCACATAATGATGGCAGTCTAAGTCAGAACACAGCTTTTTCCTCTTGGCTGAGACACTGAGGAGAAAGGGTAAGAAGTCACGCTCCCACAGCTCCACTTAAAGGGATTCAGTCACCTTAGACTCAACAGCAGGTCTCACCTCTTAAAGTTCCTACCACTTCCCAATAGTGTCACAGGCCAGGGACCAAAGTCTTTATTAACTCTTGAGCCTTTGGGGGACATTCCAGAACCAAACCAAAGAAAGCAACATCCAAATATAGTGATGAAATGTATTCAGAATGAATGAATACATTAGTGAATGGATGCCGCTCACATGAAGCATCCTAATGATACCCAACTTCACTTTTCAGTCAATCCAATTTCTTTATTTTACTCAATGAATTCCTGAGGTATACAAAGTCAGAGGCTTGTTTAAAATTATAGGACGACAGTCAAGGTCTGGATGGAGAACTTGGGAATCCTGAGATGTGAATAACTGACGTTTTCTCTACTCGCAGAAAGTGTGACCCAGACCAGCTCTTATGGAGGCCAGATGCTGTGTCTTTCTAAGGCTTTTCAATACTCACCTTTTTTGGTTACATGTTGAATGAATCAGGACTTGGAAAATTTGAAGCATGAAAGCCCCTCTCGAGAGTGCCAGGGCACGGGAGCCCTTGCACAAATGTTCCTACTCTCAGCTAGTTGAGTTCTCCTTTCTCCACTTCAAATACTGCTGTGATCCCAGCCATGCACAGAGATAGCTAATGATACAGACCCTGTCTTCCAAGTAAGCACGTGTGTACGCTGTTGTCTGCATCCTTGGAAAGGAAAGATGGTGCCTTCTGCAGAACTCTGCGCTTGCACCTGCAGCTGTATTGAAGGTATTGGTGTTTGTTCCCTTCCCTTCCGAGTTGTGAGATTCTTGAAGGTGAGTCCTATGTCTCTGAGCACTTTCAATCAAAAACAAAGTATGAAATGAGGTAGCCGTACAAATGTTTTCCTGAGGTAAGATCTGTTTCTCACATTAACCCAAGTCTCTGAAGATGTAGGTCTCCCGAATTCCTCATCTCACCCAAAAGAACAGATCCCAAACCAGCTGCTTCCCTCTTTGATTGACTTAATTCTCTGTCAGCTTTGTATGTAGGCTTGTTCACATCTTCGAGTGCTAGAACCAGTTTGAGGCCTCTTCACAAAGTGTGTGGCAATGGTGTCCCCAAATGGCTTGAGGTGATGAAAGAAATCAGCTTGGGAGAGACACCTCCCTGTTTGTCTTCTCAGCCTTGGGAGTGGACCCTAGCAGGGCTTTGTCCCAACTCTGGCCTCTTTCTCTGCCCAGGGCTATGAGGGACTCGAAGTAACTGCATTCTGAGTGTGTGAAATGAGCAAAGGGGAATATGAGTCAGAGAAATAACTCCAAGGGCCAACCTCACCCTAGAATTGTTTCATCAAAATGGAAGAGGGGGGAACGAGTCCTATGCCAAGGTCTCCACGCTGTTCCGACTTGCCTTTGACTGGAGGACTCAGCGAACACTGACACAGGTTGACAAACCAAGACAGGTTTGATTTACAGAGCACTCCTCTGTACCAGCGAGAAATCAAACATTGTAAATCACCGGGGAATGGCCTAGGCTCCAGAGTGCCTATAAACGATGGGAGCTGGCCTTGCCCCGCTCCCCACCCTGAGTAACTTTCCAGCAGGCAGTGTGCCCTTCTCAGAGGGAAGAGGGGGAAGAGGGTTCTGTACACACAGCACAAGGTGAGTCATAGGAAGCACACAGCAGTGGCTGCTTCTCCTAGCAGGGTCTCTGGTAGGACTGTCCTGTCACCTGGCTTCAGAGGGGCTCCCATGAGCACCAGGGGCGATCCTGCTTGATGGTGTAAGGAGGGAGAGACCATCCAGCTCTTAAGTCGCTATGGATGTCTCCTGGATGGTCCCTGCCCAATGGGTATTTTCTTGGAGCATGTCACGTGCTTCTAACAGTGTGCCTCAATGTTTCCTATGGAAGAGGCCCTTGGGGCACCAATATGAGAAGCAGAAGCTGGGAGACTTGTCTTAAGTCTGGGCATCAATGAGATGTGTCATCAGCTGACTAGAAAGGAAGTAAACACAAACAAACTAGTGAAAAAGCAATAAATTTGTTATTAGCGATACACTTATCTGGGCTTTGAAGACAAAGATTTCAGAATTCAGGGTTTTATTCTTTCATGTAATTAATCTATTATTCTACTTGCATTTTATAGCATTTTCTTTTGCTTAGTTTCCTTCTTCTAGATTATTCTATGAGCTAGTCAGCCTTTGACTTTAAAATACATACCTCATGGTGTTTATTTGGCCGAAATGTGCTTTTTGCTTCTACCATTTGTTGGGACTTTGGAGGTGGGGCTGACACAGTCGAGTATGGAGCAGGGCAGACTGGTATTGACAGTTGTCTCTCGGCTTTTAGAATTCTTGAACAATTACCACTGTTGAGAATTGAGCTCCATGCCATTGTTGAGAATTAATCTATGTGCTTAGAAGAAACATAAGGAAGCAAACTGAACCCAAACAGTAAGGTTTCCTCTAGAATAAGGGAACAAGTTACTGTTTTTCTGGAAAGTCCAGGTTTCTGTAAACTGAGAGCTTGGCCCACAGGGCTGTGGTCCTTTCCTGCTGACTTGCTGTATCCATCTCCAGCAGCCTGGGGCCCAGGGCCTAGTGCTTCATGTAATTTTCAGCTCTTCCAGCTACTTCCTATAGCCTAAGAGTGAATTATTCAGTGCATCCTGGCCTTGTATCTTCCAGGTGCAGGGAGGGGTGCTCACGTTGGCTCCTCTTCTATCTGCAAGTCAGTGGAAGATTCTGACTCAGCCCCTGGGGTGGGAGAGGTGGATCAATACTTCTTGAAGGGTCTCTGAGTGTAGCCAAGTCCAGGAAGGAAATCTTCTCTCCCAGAAGATACTCCTTATCCCAGGAAGAGGAAAATGAAGACAAGCAGGAGACTGGCTCAGGTCGGGAGAAGCCAGGCTAGTGTTGGGCTCAGTATGGGCCAATAAGATCCTTCAACACTTTCTCCCTGGTCACTCTTACATTTACAGTGTTAAACGTAGAACGTTTATAGAGATCACCTAGGCAACCACAATGCTGGAACTCATGTGAAATACGGTCAACTTTTAATATACCCAAGGCCATCTGGTTCCCTCAACAGTTAAACCACTGTTAAATGCACCAGTTGGGAGCAAAATTGTATAAAATATACACATAGGTTCTTCCTTTTAAACAGTGGTCAACTTTCCTAATGCCAAGACCCTTAATACAGATCCTTATGTTGTTGTGACCCCCAACCATAAAATTATTTCATTGCTACTTCATAACTGCAATTTGCTACTGCTATGAATTGTAATGTAAATATCTGACATGCAGGGTATCTGGTATGCCATGGGTTGAGAATCACTGCTTTTAAATGTCTGTAATTGAAGTTGACTAGCACAAACTCAACAGAAGGAAGCAAATCCTGGGCAGTTTCTCAAGAGTTGAATTTTCCTACCTGGCTGTAGGTGCAGACCCAGACAAGGTTCTTGGCAGGAGGAACCCTCATTCTTACCAGTTGGTAGGAAAGGTTCCATGCTGGGGAGAAGTCCCAGAGGCCAACAGGGAGACATGGGCAATGGAGGGAGGAGGTCCCAGGCAGGGTGGAGGAGCTCCTGTAACCGGAATCAGCATTTTTCAGGGCCTTAAAGTAGTTCGCCAATTGTATTGAGCAACTGCCAAGTTATGCCTCTTGCTCGTAGTGTTCAAACACCTCTGGAGAGTCAGACTTCTTCATGAGTATTTCTTTACATCTAATCAGACCCAAATGTTTCCCTCCCCTTTTTTCCGGAGCTATCAAAATTCAAGTAAGTGTGTACAGTTTGTCCTACCCACATAAACTTCCACTGCCCTCCCCCACCTATTTCCATTTTTGCAGTTTAGTGAGAGACACCAACTGTATTTCTTATGCAAGCAGATGATGCCTAATTTACTATGTAGAGTGTGAGTGAACGGACATGGTAATTTACCCCAGCACATGCAGTTCACAGATGGTAACACCAAAGTTCCCAGATACTTGGTAAAACCTGCCTCGTTGGTGGCTCCTGGGATACCAAGGCCATGCTTCTCAGTATAGTGCTAAGCCCCTACAAGACCTGGCGTCTGTTGCCTCCTTGGCAGGCTCCATTACCTCGCTGACATGCTGTTTCTGCTCCTTTCTTCTCTGGCAGCCTCAGTTCGCTATTGCATAGACCCTGGGACCCACCCCAGTACCACAGGGACCTTCCCACTTGGTTCCAGAATGAAGACAACTCAGGAGAAGGCAACTCACATCAGCCACGAAGGTGGAAGGAGGAGAGAGCGACAATGGAAGAATAGAAGAGAGCAGACAAATGAAAATTTGGACCATAAAGCAAACTGCATCCACCACCTGAATCACACCGACTCAAAAGGCAATTGGCAAGGAGGAATTCTGGTCTGTGCATCAGGTAGTAGCTGTAATATATGAGATAGTAGTGCAGAAAGTAAAATCAAGAACTCAAGTAGCCACGTTCCTCATGCTTTCCACATAGGCTGGCTGTAAGCACTCTTACACTAACAAACATGTCTCCCTGTGTTTGTTTCTCAAAACATTATAATTTCCTGAGTTTCTGCCATCTTGTCAGAATGCACCCAAAGATTTCCTGGACGAATACAACATCACTGTATACTCATTGGGGTAAACTTAACAAAGAGGAACATGGAAGATATTTGTGCTTGGTGGGTAGAGAGGTAGTCCAGCGGTTAAGAGCACTTACTGCTCTTGCAGAGATTCAGGCTCAGCCCCCAGCACCTACACAGCAGTGCAAGGAAGCCCAACCCCTTCTGGCTTCCATGTGGACCAGGTACACGCGCAGTGCACATACATCCATGAAGGCAAACATCCATACACGTAAAATAAAGATAAATAAATCATATATATGGAGAGAAAAAACAATTTTCTTTTAGCTGATTGTGGTGTGTTGGTCATTTTTAATAGAACGTTGGTCTTTGGACTGTTTGAATGTGGTTTAGTTGCTCCTGGAAAAATCTGATTCCATTGACATCATTTAGATTTATAGCATGTTTGGCAGGTATGAAATCTAACAGTGTGAGACTACCTTATTTTTCCAGGTCTGTAGAGGCCTGTTGCTTTTAATGTGTGTGTGCGTAGGACATAAGCATGTGACTCATGTACCCAGTGAAGAGTCACAGTAAGTAATGAGAACAGCTCAGCCGTGACTGGAGCGCTCATCCCATAGACTGCACGAAAGGTGCTTCCCCGAGCTAGCTTCTGCAATTTGTGTAAAAATGGGTGCATGAGGAGTCTATTTCGTCCACCACTGTTATCGGTGCAACCACTTTTGGGTGAGCGCAGGGCCGGTGTGCTGAACTGCTTAATCATAATGGTCATCACTCATGCTACTTGACAGGTATCTCTGTTTGCAGAGGAGAAGCCAGCAGTTGCATTTCACAGAATCCCCTTCTCTGGGAGTGTCCAGGAGAGGCCTTGCACACAGACATGCAGGCATAGGAGGAGAGGAGAGGGGATCAGGGTTCTCCAGAGGCAGCTGCAGGCAGAAGGCCTCAGATGTGAGTGACGTTCATGTTACAGACTGAGTGGTGAACTTTTCTGTGGTGAGGTCCCCAGTTGCATGCTTCCTTCCCCCAGGCTATATAGAGTCAATAATGGTTTCAAATACCTTCCGATTATGTAGGCGTTTTCTGCTTGGAGGACAGTGATTTTAATTTTCCTGCTAAAATCCTACTTGATACAGTAATTATTAAAGCATCAATGTAAAATCAGAAACAACATGTAAGCAACTCATTAAAATCAGCTGCCAATGCCATTGACTTTAAAAAAACAAGATATTCCAGTGGAAGAATAAAACATATCAGTTTCCTCCCAGTAAATAAAATGTGATGCTCAATTAACAGGATGAACTATGGATAAAAACTCCTAGAGAGAAGACCCATCTGCTTGGCCATAGACCGATTAGAACTTTGATTATGGAGGGGCTGGAATGTTGCAGGTCTAGAACCTACTTGACAATTATCTTGACCCTTTAATAACCATTTATTACCCACATGTGTATGTGACCTAATATCTTTGTGACTGTTGGTTGGGTACATTCTGTGGAACGTATAAACACATCATGAGCTTCCACCAACCAAAAGGCTAAGAATGCCATCCGACAACATCTTTGGCCCAGAGCTGAGATTTCTCCATTCTGCTGTAACCCGCCTACCTGATGTTTTCACCAGTCTGAAAAGTGTAATGATTTATGATTTCCTTTGCTCTGTTACTAAAAAGGTTTATGAAACTGTGACTGTGTTGGAACATGGAATGTGGAATAAGGAATCTACATTCCCAGGCCATAATCAATAAACATCTCTTATCCCCTTTAAAAAGTATATCAAGTATTTAATTAACTATAAAATAATTATGTTTATCTAATTATATTTTAAACATGCAAAGCTATCAGATACACATATATGTTCTAGACAGGTATAAGGTAATTATTAAATAAATGAGTTTATAGTAAATATTTATTTAGATAAACAGAACCACAATGCTTTTGCATAATTTGGCTTGAGGTATTGCTTTATCTAGGGACCATGGGTAGAAAATATGCAGACTCTATCTTCTAGCACTATCTGCTGTAAGTCAGCATTCAGTTACATGTGATCAGCACCTGGCAGGAATCAGGCATGGTAAGCAGAAAGCAAAGCCTGCTTGAGACACCATACCAGGTTTGAAAGCACAGGCTAGCTGAAGTTTGATTTGAGTCCTTGTCCATGCAACACATTTTGTGAGCACTTGCTTGCTCCCAAGTGCTATGTTAATGTGCAGGGTGCGACAGTGAACAGAATGGACATGGTGACTGTCCCTAAGATGCTTAGTATCCAGTTGTAGTCACATACAAGGGAGCAGCTAGATTTGACCAAGACAGAGGAGTGCCGTGATGGCAGAGGTGTACTGCGTTATAGCAGCACCTACAAAGAACACCCAGGGAGGTGTTTGTTGAGAAAGTGACCTTTGGGCTGAGAGACGAAAGCTGAAAAGAGATGGTCAAAGTGCATGGAGTAGAGGAAATGGGAAATGTCTTCACTTTGTACAAAGACCAGAAGGCAGAGGAGGTCTAAAGACTCTTGCCAGTCCCTCCTCTGTGGGATGGCAGTGGCCACAGTGAGCTCTGATGTCTTTGCAGAAGATCCTACAGCCTTTGAAGTAGCAGAGTGACATAATTTGGCTCACAATTTGAAGCCACTCCACTGGCTAAGATCCAAGACGGAGTTTCAAGGGATTGATGCGGGGAGGCTGTCAAAATGGTCCATGCAAGAGATGCCCATACCTTTGTCTCCTGGCAGTGGGCTGGAGAGGACTTAAGAGCACAAGGAATGTTGAGTGTGTGGCTGGAGGAGGTTAGGGGATGGGAGAAGTCAAGGATGACTCATTCTTTGCAGCGGAAATTGAAGCTTAGAAGGATTACACAGCTCACCTAAGGTCACAGAGCTTAAAAGTGAGAGAATCAAGAGGCAAATGTTCATGTAGCCGACTCTGGAGCTTTTGCTCTGTAATACACACATCTCTGGACTTCTCCCATCCCCTAACCTCCTCCAGCCACGCACTCAACATTCTTTGTGCTCTTAAGTCCTCTCAATCCCACTGCCAGTCGACAAAGGTATTGGCCTCTGATCTCCAACTCTTAAAAAATAAATTATATGAAGTACTAGTGCTGCAGAGGTTCTCTGCTTTGTATTGATAAGCAAAAGTAGTTGGTTGGCAATTGCCTCACCCATGCTGTATTATTTCCCTGATTGATTATCTTTATTTCCACAATCGTCCCTCTGTGTGTATGGAAATGCTGTGGTTGAAGAAAACGGAAGAGAGATAGAAACTAATATCTGGTCCTCACGAAAATTTTGGTTTAAATTTAAAGTAAAACCAAATGGCCAAGCTGGAGAGATGGCACAGTGTTAAGGGTACTTCCTGCTCTTGCAGAAGTCCCAGTGTAGTTCCTGATACCCACATGGCAGCTCACAACCATCTGTTACTCTAGTTCCAGGGAATCCAATGCCCTCTTCTGGTGTCTGCAGGCACGAAGCACACCTGTGGTGTACAGATATGCAGCCAAAACATCCATACCCACTTAAAAAAATTCTTTAAAAATGACATTTCTCTTTTACTTTTATAGAATATAAATCTGTCACTCTGGTACCTCCAGAGGCTAAAAGCCACAGCCAGCTGTCACATTGTGTTTGCCAGAATGACTAAGGTAAGACGAGAAAGCTGTAAAATAATTATCCCATATTCCTTCCAACTTACCTCTTCTGTTACATTTGAGATTAAACAAGTCCCAAATGGTTGGAAACAAATGCTGGCATGTCCACAATTGAAGCTCTCATGTTTGCTAGTGTGTCTCAGCCCTCCTTCCCCAGAGCAATCCCCTCTGCCAGCTCCAGACACCGGAAGAACTCAGCTCCCTGCATGTGTCCTAACCAGTTCCGCTCAGCGAGGTTCCCAGCCACCTCACACCCATCACAGCCTTTATTATTCAACCCCACAGATCCAGATGTAAAATGTCTTTAGATTCTCCTTTCTTTCCTAGTCTTTCCATCTAATCAGCCATTCGATCCTGATGATACTGCTTTTTAAAAGTCTCCCTAGCCTTGTCTCTCTTCATCATTATCACTGTGTCTGTCATCACAGCACACAGTAGTGATTCCAAACTCCTGACAGACATTGACTTTCATGATGGAAAAGCAGACTCTAAACTCCCAAACTCATAGGTACTCAATATTTTTCATGACACTTTACTTACATGCTTCGCTATCATAATCGGTGGTGGTAATAATAAAGAACAAATATTTTTTCTTTAATAGGGCTCTACTAAAAATTTGAGTTTTCTCACAGAACAAGAAGGAGATATAATAAACAATTCACTATTACTATTAAAAGTAGACCAAAATACTGTGATAAATTTATACATTTTAATTATATATTTCCATTACTATATATTTCAATAACCATTTAACAGTCTTTATCAGAAATACGATTTGACAAATGGAAGTATTAGAATGGAACATTAACACACAGAAAATGGCACAAAAGGAAAAATTTAAAATACAGACGTAAACTGGAAGTGTGGCACCTGTGTTCTCTGTCGTTCTAGATAGTAGAGGCAAGAGCATTGCTTGAGACCTAAAGTTTAGAGACCAGTTTGGGAAACATTGTCGACTTTGTCTTAAGACTTTTCTTAAAAAGAAAAATCATCTTCCAAGTTTCTAATATTTAAAGACCATTCAAAATAAAATTGACAAAGCATACACATATGAATGTCATTGTTGAAGGGTTTTAATCTTTGGGAGGGAACCACATTTTAGATATAGAAAAGTATCTTTCATGTTGTTTTGATAATAGTTGAATTGGTTGGTTGAAGATGTGTTCAGAATCATCTCTGAGTTGGCCTTTAGGGAACATACTGCTTCAATTAAGTTCATTTCCTTTTTTATCAAGGAAACTATTTTGTCTGTTCGCCTTTGTGTTCATAGGGCTATTGAAATAGACGTCACTTTGATTAATTCAAATTTTAGATAGCTTTCTGCTTTTTTACTAGAATGTTGTAGTCGTCCATCAAAATATATGCAAGTTAACCAAGTGTCTAATACAGATTTAAACGCTAGAAAATGCCAGCGATCATTGGGTAATGCTCAAGTAACACAATGTTCAGGTCTTCTAACACTGTCCTTGGCACCCTCTGGGTGTGGATGACAAGATGACCCATTTGGATATTCGCTTTGCTCCCTAACTTGTTCTTTCTTGGCAAGCACTCTCAGAGCTTGCATGATGTATACTTTGTACAGAATCATTGATATTTGTTTATTTAATTTTTTTGCAAGAATGACTTATTACCAGCAGACAGGGGCACAGAATCCATTCACACCATGGAAATAGCCCTAAGCAATGAATGGTTAGCTCACAGTTGCCTCTTTCTTATGCAGTTCGGTCACAGTTTCCAGTTAATATTTGCCTCTGCAGTTCAGAATTCCCGCCTTTACTTTTATCTTGATGTCTGTGAATCCGTTGACTCAGTAGTATCCCTGTGTTCATTTTTAAGCTAATTCTTGTCTTATTAAAACAATTCAATTGTATTTTAAGGTAAGCTTAGAAAAACATATATACTTCACTGTAAATGTTAGGAATACCCCCCCACCCCGGGAGCACTATAAAACCTCTACCCCATCCCTCAAACCCCCACTCTTCCACCTCTACCCCCACTCCCTGGCCCATGTTCAAATGATTACTTTCCTAGTCTCTGAAAAATTGAATAAACTGTTAACCGTGTCCATCTCTCCAACTTCATTGTGTGTTTCTTACAAGTAGGAACTGATGAATAGACACAGTGAAGAGTCTCAGTAAACGGGAATGAATTCAATGAGTTTACCTGAAACAGAAAGCCAAGGAGGCCTTCCTTCCGCTTCTGGAATCACAGCCGGCTGAAACAGCACGGCACTTCTACCACTGAAAATTCCCCGAGGTTCTAGATAGTATATGCGTGTGAAATTTAAAAAAGCAAGCTGAGCTCAGAAGATAAACAAGGAAATGTTAAGACAACACAAAAGAACAAAATCCTTGAAAGATGGCTGCTATGGTCCTGAAACTGGCCGTGCGACAGCAGGATGGGGAGGCAGGGTAGAAGCTGGTACAGTGAGGGACCAGGAGTTCAGCGGAGCTCTCTATGACCAGGCAGACAGAAAGGGGTCAACAAAGATGTGTCGTGTGCTCAGCTCAGTGGGTCAGTCTTAAGTCAGGCTCACCGAGGGCCACATTCCCAGGTACAAATGGGACATCATCTCTTCCTGGAAGCTTTTACTTCTTTCTCCTTTTACTGATGCTATGTGAAGAACAGGGTTGTACTTAACACCGCAGAAGCACCAGCTAGGGTTGCAGTTTTTAAGGTCCAACGAGCTCCATGCATGACAGAAAGAAATGCTATCTTACATTTAAGCTATCAAATTCTGAATGGTAAATTCAACAGGATAAGAAAACCCCTATCTTGCTTACCCTGGGTAAACTTGTACTTGAGGTCACCATGAATGATGCGCAGTAACGACTATTGAGAGAGTCATTGACAGCTAGTACTCACTGGCAGCATGTTGAATGAAGCAAAGCCACGAGCAGTGACGTAACTACATTAGACAATAAATAGTCTGGGAATCTGCAGAGCTAAGGAAATATTGTTTCCAAGTGAACAGGTGGCAGAGTTACATGTATTAGAAATTATATCAAATCATATGTAACTATGAATTTTGCAATGCATTTTAGTGGAATTGTTTATGTAGACAAAATCTTACCAAATTATTTTAACAATATAAATTAAAAGAATAAAATCTGTGCCGTATATTGCCACATTTTCATTATCCGTTCATCAGTTGATGGCCATCTAGGCTACTTCCATTTCCTGGTTATTGTGAACAGAGCAGCAATGAACATGGGCAAGCAAATACATCTTAATAAGATAGAGAATTCTTTGGGTATATGTCCAGGAGTGGTAAAGCTGGATCAGGTTTCTGTCGTCCTAAGGAACCAGTCCACTGAGTTCCACAGTGCCTGCTGCAGTTTGCAGTGAATATAACTATTTTCCTTTCTCCACATACATGCCAGCATTTGCTGTCTGGATCTTAGCCATCATGACTGCATCAGCCTCTTTTTATAGGAGATGGAAATTACCATGGTGACCCATAACTGGTCAAAATGAAGAGAACAAGAGATTGTGGAGCACTTGGTCCTAAACAGGACGTCTATTTTGTACTCTCTCCTCCCAAGGCTCAGGGCTCATCTCCGAAGAGGAGGTGGAAAGAGTATAGGAAATAGAGCCGGTAGATGCCTGCAGTGAAGCAGTGTTTTCTGGACAAAGCAGGGCTGCTGTGCTCCACAGGGCTTCATGTATATGTGAACTCCAGCTCCCATGACTGCATGCACGAGACCCGCAGAACATCAAGCCACCAAATCCCAGCATGGATGGGTGAGGGGCTTATGAAATGTCACCCTTAGCTGAGGAGCTATGGCAATTGATGTTTGCTGAGAGAGGGAGTGTTGGTTTTATTCAGGGATGTGACTCCAGTAGATAACCTTATACCATGCACGTACTTGGGAACATTAGTTGGACTCAGTGAGTTATTTAAAAACAAACAAGCAAAACAGCAAATAGTTCAGAGGAAGGGAAAGGTTATGGAGAACATAAAACAAACTGGAATAGAGGGTGGATTTGATCAAAACACATTATTTGCATATATGAAATACTCAAACAATAAGAAAGAAGTTTTGCAGATAAAAAAGTCTTCCCAGGACCCTGTATACCTTATGGTGGCTGTGCCCTGGCTTCTTCCTGCCAGTTTTATTCTGTGTGTTTTCTTCTAAGCAGAATATACAGCAGAAATAACAAATTTTGAAGCTATGATATACAGGAAGATAGAAGATGAAATTGGGCTGAATTTATCGTCATTATAGCAGTCACCTGGTATCCTAGATTAAATATATATTGACTAGGATACCAGAAATGTATTTGACAGAAGGCTGGTCTCAACAATAATCTATAATAGAGTTTCTCAAAATTTACAATGCAGAAGAACCACCTGTTGATCTTGTTATAAATACAGATTCTGAATTTGTAAGACTGGTATGTGCCTGATGCTATGCATTTCAGACAGATTCTAAAGCATAGATCCTACTCTATCAATCACAGAGAGAAAGCATCCTAAGGCCTGGAGACAAGATGTGCACTGAACTTACATGAGCAACTCAGTGGTCCCAAGGAAGTCCCGCAGAATAGTAAGATATAAAAACAGCATTGCTCGGGAAAGTGCAAGAACTATTGAGAGTGGGCTGGAGCTGTAGGCCAGGTACTGGGGACTGTGGTGTCTGGTGTTGATGGAATGAGTTTCTCTGATTTTAGCAGAAATCATGTGTTGTATCATGGTGGAGGATTGTGGGTGGCAGTGTTTAGCTATCAAAGATGGGGTGCACAAAATGGTCATTATAAGTTTCTGGGAGAGTGGTACTGTGGTGTAAAAACTGTGTCATCCCAAAGTCCATATGTTGAATTCTCCAAAGTGATGATATTAAGAGATAGGGACTTGCCGGGTGTGGTGGCACATGTCTTTAACCCAAGCATTTGAGAGGCAGAGGCAGGCAGATCTCTATGAGTTTGAGGCTAGACTGGTCTACTTAGTGAGTCCAGGACAACCAGGGCTCTGTTACACAGAGAAACCCTGTCCTGACCAACCAGAGAGGGCGGGGGGAGGGCAGGCTGGGGACTTTGTCCTCTGGCTAGATCATGAAGGTGCAGGCTCAGGAACATGGTTACCCTTATGAGGCTCCAGGAGGTGTGCTGCTGTGAAAAGCTGTCTTCTGAGCATGGCATGGATGTTGTATTCATGAGCTTCTGTGCAGAAGAGCTTCAAAAAATCAAGCCAGTCAATCGTTCTGGCATGGATGGGGGAGGGAGTCATGAGGTCCATCCTTAGCTGAGCAGTTATTGGCAACTGATGGCTGCCGGGGAAGAAGGAGCTATTTTTCTTAAAGGATATGAGTGTTGGGCGGTTGCTCAGGCTCAAACATTGGCTCCACACCCATGCACATGCAGGCAGCACTAATTAGACTCTGGGGATTACAAAAGAGAAGGACTTGAGTGTGAGTGGGGCATATACCGAAGGATTTCTGGGAGCAGCTGGGAGGAGTTGAGTGTGGATAAGATCAAAATACATTATATATGTGTGTGAAATTACCAAAGAGTAAATAAAAATTATGCTTTGAAAAGTAAATAAGAGGCAGGTCTTTCCTTCCACATGTGAAGACATAGTGAAGGTGTCATGGGAGTCCAGCTTTCATCAGTCAGTCTGCTAGGACTTGGGTTTTAGGATACTCAGCCTGTACCCCAATGAGAGATAAGCTGCTGTGATGCCTTAAAACAATCCCACATCAGTTCAGAATTATTGATTATAAAAAGCGTTATTTATTTAAGGGGAAAAACTTACATCCTAAACAACAGTCCTCTGAGCACAAACAGGAAACAGAGTCTAGCAGCCGGAACTGGAGCCGGAAACAAGAGAGCGGGCACATGGTTCCCACTGCTTTTTAAACTATAAGAGACCATGACCGAGTGGGCTGGTATCTTAAAGGCTATTGGTTGAAGGAGCAGAATGTGCTCCCACAGCACTGCTGGTGCTCGTCAGTCCACCCAGTTGATGGTATCAATTCTATTGTTCCAGACAGACCAAGGTAGACCTGCAACTGCATTTTCAGTCATATGAATCCATATGATGACAAACTGATCAGAGTCCCCTGGTCAGTCTACAGAAGTACTGATGAAATGAGCAACTAGAAGGAATCTAGGTCTGGAGGGCAGAAATATGATGATGGTCACCATAGTGGGGGTATCACAGCCTCATGCCAAATCTCAGACATGGCAGTCCCAAAGATACAAAACTTGGAGATTGAGGAGAGGGTCCTCCAACTCTCTCTCTCTCTCTCTCTCTCTCTCTCTCTCTCTCTCTCTCTCTCTCTCTCCCTCACACACACACACACACGATAAATATTTTCTCAAACATTAAGAACCCAGGCTTATCTGGGCAAATAAGAACTGATGGATGAATGTTCTTAGGCACTGTATTGAGCTGATGGCTATTCTTAAAACTCTAAAATGCTCCAGAACTCAATATTTTGAGCAGAAGAAAATCAGCATTGGGCAACAGATGGACTCATGATGCAAACCCACCTTACTTCAAGGCTGGTGAGTTACAGAAGCTAACCTGTCATACTGTCCCACTCAGGACTGTATAGCAGAACTTAGGCAGGCTTCATTACATGGATGTTGGATCTCTGTTCCAAGAGATGTGAGCTTATTAGGTTAGGGTGGGCCAAAACGAAGTCCTTAGAGTTGACTTCTCATAAGGACATTTTGCATTTATTTTTTTCCATCAAGAACTTTTAAAGGCAGGGGGTGGGGGTGGTGATTTCTATGACATCTTACTTTAAATAACATGTTTTGTTGACAAGAAATGTGGATCTGCAAGAGGGACTGGATTATCTCAGAGTTAATCAGAGTTCATCTTTTCTCTTTACCTTCTTGTTTCTTTCTCCTCCCATCTTTTTTTTCTACCTTTCCCCTCCTACTTTCATGCCTACATATAAACATTTACACCTAGATCCCTCATCTGAGAAGAAATGTGTGATAGTTGCCTTCCTGGACTTGGGCTATTTACTTAGCATGATGGTTTCTAATTCTACCTGTTATCACTTACATGACATGAGTTAATTCTTCTTTCTTCCTGAATATAATTCCATTTTGCAATATACTTTTCTTTCTCCATTTTTCTATTGATAGGCATCTAGACTGGTCCCATTGCTGGGTAATTTTGATTTGTGCAGAAATAACCATTGTAGCTTCTACCTGCCAGTTCCTAAATAACCACTCTGAAGCTTATTATTAATTACAAACTTCTTGGCCTATTAGCTCAGGCTTATTATTAACTAGCTCTTACAACTGAAATTAACCCATTTCTATTATTCTGTATTTTACCAAAAGGCTAGTGGCTTGTTACCTCATATCTTGCTTTCCTGGTAGCTGCTAGCATCTCTCTGACTCCACCCATACTCTGGCTTGGATCCTGCCTAGCTATATTCTGCTTGGCTATTGGCCAAATCAGCTTCTGTATTAACCAATGGTAATAAGACATATTCACAGAATTCAGAAGGGCATCTCACATCATCTCCCCTTTTCTGTCTAATTAAAAAGGAAGGTTTTAACTTTAACACTGTAAAGTTACATATAACAAAATAGTTATCAAGCAAGAAGTACAGCTATAATATTAAGTTTATTTGTATTTGACAAAACTAAAGAAAATACTTTATCATCTACTCTATCATTGTGAGTCTAAAGTTTCATATCTAATTTATCTTTTGTCATAACTAAGAAAAACTAAATTTATAACTCTCTATTCTTAAACTCCATCAAAGAACCAGAAGATTAAAATATTACCTAAGTAAACAGGAAGTGCTTTGTAAGCAACTTCCAAAACTCTAGAAATGACAGAGACATCCAGCTGACTGGACAGTCACCCTAATTCCTCTGTAATGTTGGGTCATCCATCTTAGCCTACAGGCCCAGTGTGTCTGGCAGATTTCTCAGTGAAGCAGGAAATCTGAAGGACTATCCCTTTTATATTGGCAGTTTGTCAGTCATTTTCCTCTGTGTCTTGCAGAATGTCTGGCAGTTTCTTCTGTGAAACAGGAGCCCTGAAGGGCAATCCCACCTTGTTTTGACAAAGTTTAGCAGTCATTTTCCTGTGGGTCCTGCATGTCTAATTTATACAGCATACAGTGAGGCAGTCCAGGCAAGAGCAGTTTCTTTCCCAAATGGCTAGTCTTTCCATATTGAAAGCAAACTCCATAAGGAGCTTCCTCAAAGTCTATTATCCTCTTGAAGTAATTAGTGCTGCCAGGAGCAGATGTGTCTCACTGTTGAGAAAATTCTAAGTTATTAAAACATTTGGAATGCCATATTCTGTAGGTCTTTGAAGTGTTTGAAGAATACCAATCCAAATGAAATATATCTCTGCATATTTAGAAAATCTAACTAATATGCCTGTAAGTTTGACTATTATAGATGACTATTAATTTATATTTCTTAACTGTCCATTATATTTTTAAATGAACAACATAATATAATAACTTAAACAAGAGTAGAAATACACACATAGTATAACAAAATTGAGCTTAAATTTATATCAGTAAAACAAAATCCACACCAATGTGAAGCATTTTGAGATTAATAGTTCCTTTTTTGGATTAAAGTAGATTTAATAATCTACCTTTTTATCATTTCTGTATCATGTCCCCCCTTTTTCTTTAGAAAAAGATTGACTACAAAATTGACTACTATGACCATTAACCATTTACAACAAACCCCCTTTAAATGAAAATAAACATTTATAAACAATATTTTGAGAATTTGGGTATAGTTTTCTTTACTACTTCCTGCTGGGGGCACTGGTAATCTTATGGGGATCCTGAGAAAATTTAGAATTATGATTACATTCTGACTAGGGTATTTTGTGTGATTGATCCATTTCAGCCTGTAGTCTTGAAGTTGTTCTGGATGTTGGATCACCTGGGCCATTGCTCCCATGGGAGACCTCTCAAGTGGATCTTGCTCCATCAAACTGTATTAGCCTGGAAGGAATCCACAGCTTTTCATCTTCTGTGTAAACAAAAGCAGAACGTCTTTTCCAAATCAATGTATCCTGAGAACCAATTTTTGAAGTTAAGATACTTTTATGTTGGTTTAGCTTAGCAGCTCCCACAATGAGATGTCTCTCTGCAGTTAGCTCATTAACAGTCAAAAAATTCAAAGAAAACACAATAGTATACAAAATCCAGACTATATATTTTCCATTTTATGTGGCTTATTATAATTTTATATTATTTTTTACTGCCTCTTTAAAGACTCTATTTTTATTTTTTAAAACTATTTTTTTATAACTACCTATACTCTTTTTCCTCTCTCTCCTAAGCCTACACACATTTACTAAATACACTGTGACCCATTTAAAAGTTTATCTTTGTATGGATCTGTCTGTATTGTGTATCTGTAATCTTTTTTTGATCGCTGTTTCAAACTGGTAAGTGGGTGTGGCTAGAACCAAAGTGGCTGCTTTGGCTGCTGGCTCCACCCCATTTGGCTTTTCAACATGGGGAGGTGGCAATGAGCATCATGCTTACCCTTGTCCCTCAACGCTGCCATCAGTATTGAGCCCACAAACCTTTTTTGGTCTGTATGAGTAAAAGCTAAATTTGACACACAGTACGTGACTGATTGGCCCTCTCTGTATTGAGGCCTGTGTGAGACTGTTTAGCTCATGGTGGCTGGTGGCCAGCTCCATCTTGTAGGCAGTTGTTGGGCGATGCATTCTGTGCTGCTGCTGGCATGAGACTATGAGACTAAAAAGCCCAGTGCTGCTCTGTTTCTGTGTATTTAGAACTATTTTAAAAAGCTTTCTCAGGCCCTGTGGAAATTTGAGAGCCTCACATCGGTAGCCATTTGTAACTGGAGGTTTCTCTTCCACCCCCACTTCCCAAATAATGACTCTAAGGTTTAAATATTAATTACAAACTGTTTGGCCTATTAGCTCAGGCTTATTATTAACTAGCTCTTACAACTTAAATAAATCCATTTCTATTATTCTTTATTTTCCCAAAAGGCTAATGGCTTGTTACCTCACATCTTGCTTCCCCAGTGGCTGCTGGCATCTCCCTGAGTTGGTTTTCTTCCCCCACCCCTGCTTGGGTTTCCCTCCTAGCTATATTCTGCCTGGCTATTGGCCAAATGAGCTTCTTTATTAACAAATGGTAATAAAACATATTCTCAGCATACAGAAGGGCATCCCACATCAAACCATGGGTGTGCAAGAAACTTTGTGGTATGCTAAACTCTGATTCCTTCAGGTATGTTCCAGAAGTGATATGGCTGGAAGGTATGGTAGTTCAATTTTCAGTTTTTAATTTCTGTAGTGTCTGAACTAATTTGCATTCCTGTTAAAGGTACATAAGAGTTCTTTTCTCCCAAAAATCTTTTTATCATTTTCTTCCATTTGTTTACTTGTTGGCAATCATTCTGAATGTAATAAGCTGCAATGGTTTTAGTTCACATTTGTCCAACATCTAAAGACATTACACATTTTTTTTCCTGTACCTATTCGCTTTTTGCATTTCTTCTTTCGAGAACTGTCCAGTCATTACATTTTCCCACATACTGATTGGATGGTTGCAGCCAATGCTTTCTATTATATTTCTATGAATAAAGACAATCAGACATAGACAATAGACAGTTTGCTTTCATAGAGCAGGGTCAGCAGTTTGCCTTCAGTGCCATTCCTCAGAGGCATATCAGTCTTTAACTCTTTGTCATAATTTATACTGAGGGATCTTGAGAAACTTGATATTCCACAACGCCTAATTCTGCAACATTACAATGATGACAGTATGCTAATTATATCTGGTGAACAGGAAGTATCACATAGCATAAATATCTTAATCAGACATATACATGCCAGGGGATAGGCGATAAACCCCAGGAAACTTCAGGGAGCAGAAAAATAAATTTAAAAGGCCATGAGCATATCTAAAGTGAGGAGACAATCATACCACCCGCCACCAAGACAGAGGCATAGCGCCTGATGAGCCTCTTTAGATTCAAAAGTAAGCGTACGCTTCATTTAAATGTGCCACTAGGACCTGACTACTAGGTAATTTATAAATGGATCAGTTTTTAATGAGTTCT
Organism: Ondatra zibethicus; assembly: GCA_004026605.1. Taxonomy (NCBI): domain Eukaryota; kingdom Metazoa; phylum Chordata; class Mammalia; order Rodentia; family Cricetidae; genus Ondatra; species Ondatra zibethicus. Next base: position 94,690 of record PVIU01004834.1, on the reverse strand, counting down.
GGAGCAAAGGACTCAAAAACTGATCCATATCACAACATAAGCTACCCTTCCACTGGGCTTTATGATTTGCCAGTTCCAGTGGTAGCCAAGGTGTCTCTCACAGACAGAGAGGCCTGGGGGGCCTTTAGTAAGAACCAATGAGAGAATCACAGCAGACATCCCCAAGGGGTGGGAAGTAATGCTGTTCATTTTCTGCTAATAAGGACAAGAGGCAGTCTGGTTGCTATGACACCCCTGTGGAAGCAGAGTGTCTGGCAAAAGCAATTGTATTAGAAACATGCACCATAGAAAGGACTTTTCTTGGGTCCTCTACATTGTAAATCTATATACATACAGCATGTTACATAGACAGGGCATGTCCCGTAAGCAACATGAGCAGGTGACTTAGGCTTTATCTGTAGTATTTGCATTGACTCCTTTGACATCATAAACTCAATGCATAGCTATGACCTTGTGGAACATTTTTATGGCTTACTAATGAAGAAGGAACACTCGCAGGCCCATTGTTAAAGCAAGTCTGTGAAATATAAGGGGAGTGGTAGAAATATAAGGCACTTATATGGCAATGTAATTGCCCTCAGGATGCCCTGAAAGACTGTCATGAAGAGAAGTCACTCCAATAGACAGCACATCTGGAAGCAGATATGGTTTTTCTGTGTGTGAGGAAGATGATGTGTGAATTTAGAACTGGTTTGGGGGCAGTTGCTAACAAGTTGATCAGTTGACCAGAGACTTGGGAAAGACGGGATTAGCAGATTCATCCCAAGGAGATATGTGAGAGATGAAGATGAAGGCTCTTTCTTTTCTTGTGAAAATGTGAAGTCAGAGGGTATCCAGCTGTGGAGAGAGCATTAAATGATCAAGCAGAAAGTGACTGTCTTAGTCACTGTTCTATCGCTGTCAAGAGACACTGTGACCACAGCAATTCTTGTAAAAGAAAACATTTAATTGGGGCTGACTTACAGTTTCAGAGACTAAGATCATTATCATCATGTTGGGGAACATGGTGGCATGCAAGGCACTGGAAAGTAGCTGAGAGTGACATCCTGATCCTCAGGCCGAGAGAGAGAGAGAGAGAGAGAGAGAGAGAGAGAGAGAGAGAGAGAGAGAAACTGGGTCTGATGTGGGCTTTTGAAACCTCAAAGCCCACTCCAGTGACACACTTCCTCCTACAAGGACACCATCATTCAAACACAGAGGCTGTCTACAGAATGACAAAAGATACTTACCTATTATACATCTAGTAAGGGGTTAGTATCTTGAATATATAAATGATTTAAAAGCTGGAACATCAGAAAACAAACAACCCAACTAGAAAATGGGATACAGAACTAAACAGAGTTCTCAACAGATGAAACAGAAACAGCCAAGAAACACTTGAAAATTGTACAAAATTCTTAGCCATCAGGAAAATGCAAATTATAACTTTCATTCTCCCTCTCTCTCTCTCTCTCCCTCATCCTCTCTCTCTCCCCCTCTCTCTCCATCCCTTCTTCCCCCTCCATTCCCCATTTTCCTCCCCACCTCCTCATTACTTGCATACAGACCTCTCCCTGCCTCCTTTGAGACAGCATCTCTTGTTGTAGCCCTGGCTGTCCTAGACCTTGTTAAGTAGACCACCCTGGCCTCAAACCACAGAAATTTGCCTGACTCTGCCTCTGTAGTGCTGGGATTAAAGATGTGCATCACCAGGCCCAGCCCACACTTCATTTTTATTTAGGTACATCATCTGAAAATAGTCAACACACATCATGATTCTTCATCGCTGAATATTTCAGCAGACATCTCCAAAGGACAAAAGCCATATCCCTACCACCATGTCTTGGAAAGGCAGCGTCATTCACTGTCTTGCCACATCCTGTGTGTCACCACATCTTTTTCAGTTGTCTCGGTCATATGCTTTCTGTGTTTTCCTCTTCCATTTAGTATCCATACACAGTCTAAGCATTGTGGATGGTCACCGTGTCCTTCATTCCTCAAACCAGAGATATTTGTTTCTTCTTCTTCTCCGTTGCATGGGATCCCTTGCAGAGATGAGGCCTGCTGGCCTGCAGCACAGTGCACATTCTAGATTTGCTTGAGTCACCTGTTGATGAGCGTTTGGGTTGTTTCTGGTTTGAGGCTATTGGGTGTTATGAGTATTTCTGTATGAGCTTTTGTCTTCATGCATGTTTTTATTTCTCTTGGGGAAATGCCATGGGGTGGAACTGGTTCATATGCTTGGTATCTTTATTTTTAAGAATCTCCACACTTTTCTACTGTGCATATATCATTTTACAACTCCTAATTGCTTCACAATGCTTGCCAATACTTGGTGTGGTTGGTCTTTTGTAGACATGCTATTGGGTATAAGTGATATCTAATTGTGGTTTTACTTTATATTTCATGATGAGTAATACGTTTGAGAATCTATCATGTGATTAGCCATAATGTATCTTCATTGGTGTCTGTTCAAATCTTTTAGCTGCTTTTTATTTCCTTGCTTCTATTATTCATTTACTTGTGAAATTTCTACCCATAGTATATATATATATTATATACAGGTAAATCTATTGTCTCATATATATATGTACAGAACCTTGCAGTTTCTTGAGGTCCCATTTATTAATTGTTGGACTTAATGCCTATTCTATTGGTGTCTTTTTCTATGCCAGTGAATTCAAGGCTATTTCCACTTTCTCTTCTATCAGGTTTGGGGTATCTGGTCTTATGTTGAGGTCCTTGATCCATTTGGAGATCAATTTTGTGTATCATGATAAATATGGATCTATTTACATTCTAATGCAGTTGTCTAGTTTGAGAAGCACCATTTGATGAAGATGCAGTCTTGTCTCCAGTGTGTATTTCTGGCTTCTTTGCAAAAAATCAGGTGACCTTAGGCATATAGAACTATGTCTGGGTCTTCAATTCAATTCCATTGATCAACATGTCTGTTTTTTGTGTCAATACCATGTCATTTTTATTATGATAGCTCTACAGTAGAACTTGAAATCTGGGTAGTGGTCCCTCTAGAAGTTCTTATATTATTCAGGATTGTTTATCTACCCTGGGTATTTTGCACTTCCACATGAGGTTGAAGGTTGTTGTATCAGTTTCTGTTAAGAATCATGTTGGAATTTTGATAGGAATTGCATTGAATCCATAGATTTCTTTTGATAGGATGCCAGTTTTCTCAATATTAATCCTGCTGATCCATGAGCATGGGAGAGCTTCTATCTCCTTTGATTTTTTTCTTCAATTTCTTAATTTTTTTTATTATGTAAGTCTTTCATTTACTTGGATAGGATTATACCAAGAGCTGTTTTTTTTTGGTTTTTTGAGACAGGATTTCTCTGTAGCTTTGGAGCCTGTCCTGGAACTAGCTCTTGTAGTTTTTTGAGACTATTATAAAAGTTACTGTCTCTTTCTCTCTCTCTCTCTCTCTCTCTCTCTCTCTCTCTCTCTCTCTCCATCTCTCCATACACACAGACATAATCAAAGTACTCTAAATTTTTATTTTTCACTATTTAATGTGTGTGTATTAGTGCAGGGCCTACAGAAGCCAGAGGTGTCAGGTGTCCTGGAGCAGGAGTCACACATGGTTGAGTTGTGAGCTGCTGATGTGAGTGATGGTGCTGGGAATTTGACTCTGGTCCTCTAGGAGAGCAGTGCATGCTCCTAATCAATGAGCCGTCTCTTCAACCACAACCAGACAAATTTTTAAATGAATTTCTTTATGATTTTTGATCAGCAAATGTTTGATTTATATATCTACTTTATATACTTTAATACCTGGGATCATGTAAAAATTTCATGAATGGTTGGGAAAACAGGTCATGAATGGTTGGGAAAATGGCTCAGTGGTTAAGAGCACTAGCTGTTCTTCTAGAGGACCCAGGTTTGATTCTCAGCACCCACATGATCTGTAAGTCTAGTTCCAGGACATCCTATGCTCTCTTCTGTCCTCCACAGGTACCAGGCACACACATGGTGCACATACATACACACAGGCAAAACACATATATAAATATATAATATATACATATAAAATATAATATACATATAAAATCAAATAAAATATTTTTTAAAGGGCCATTATTTGAAAAACTTTCAGGAACCCTGAAACTTTAATAAAGACCAATGCAATGATTCTCAGAGTACAGAAATAAAACTGTACACACAATTATTTGCCAATCAATTATTCATAAGGGCACTTAGTCCATTGGACAGGGAAAGAAATGGTGTTGGAAAGTCTCCACATTAAAAAAAATAAGTTTCAACAATACCATCCTCCCAAACCCATCCTCCCAAACCCATCCTCCCAAAAACACCCGCTTCATACAATTAGAACAGACTTTTCAAGCACAGAGCAATTAAATATTAAATTAGTTTTGTGGGTACTTTTAAATTATCTCTAGTTCAAGCAAGATATCACTGTTGTGACACATTATACCTAATTGTCGATGAAATATTATAGTGACAATGGAAACAGTAGCAGCCAAGCCCAAGACACAGATATCCAAGATAGTAGTAAAAGGCAGACAGAAGAGACATGGAAAAGCAAAACATTAGCCGTCCATTTTAAGAAATTAATAAAAACAGAAGACACACACCGCCTCCTTACAATCAGCTATTTTGTTGATGTTTGTTTGTTTTGTTTTGAGGCAGGGTCTAGCTGTAGAGCTCAGGGTATCTTCAGGCCCCTAAGTATAGGAGGATAGACATGCTACTACTCCATGTCCACAAAATAAAGAATGTTAAAGGAATTTCTAAGGTGACCTAAAGGTCATGGAGATATTTGACAATGTCAAAGGGAAAGAAGGAGGGAGACAGGCTCATTTGAACAGATACAAAGAGGAGGCCTCCATTTCTTTGTGACTCCTTGACTCCACGTCAGAGCCCCCCAGAGTCAGCCCCATCCCTGCCTGCTAGTCTACCACCCACCCACCTACTGTACTGATTTGGGATGTCTGGAAATCTGAACCTAGAGTTCCAACCAGAAATTCAGATTGGGGACCGTTTGGAGTTTGAGCAGAGAAATGTAGAGTGGCCCTAAGACAAAAGGCTGACCACCTCATCCACAATTCATCGGATTGGGGTAATATCAACCAAAGAACACACAACAAAGGGAGACTAGATATCTACACAGAGAAACACCACTAACATCATAACACTACATTCTCAGATCCCAAAAAATCCCACAAACATGAACAACCAAGGCAATAAGCAACCTTACTGTAATAGACCCCAATAAAAGCAATTTAGCTGACACCCAAGATAAGGATTTTAAAATAGCAATTATGTTCAAGGACCTTAAAGGGAATATGAATAAATGCTCCAATGAAAACACAAGGATATGAAAATAGAATTTAAAAAAGAAACACAATTGCTAAAGAAAATTACCTGAAATAAAACTCAAAACAAATATAAAGCTATAGATAATTAAAACGATGTGATAATTGGCACAAACAAACACACATAGATTATGGGTCAGCAATCTACGGCCTGTGGCCAATCTGTCCCACTGACCATTTTGTAAGCAAAGTTTTATTCGCACACAACTTCTCTTTTCCGGTGTGTGTTTGTTTTTTGCACTGCAATAAGGGAAGTGGCTGTCCCAGATTCTAAGGTACATGAAACACAAAATGATCATCTGACTCTCAACATAAAAAATGTTTCCTAACCCTTGAAATAAACCAATGAAATAAAAGGTTCTGAGAAAGATCAAAAATATATGCACAGAAAGGACATGCCAAATGAAGGATGGAACATTTAATTAGTGGATTTGTGTCACAACTGGGAAGAAATAGAGGTAGATCCTTCTTTATATCTTACTATAAAGTGTATTATATACGCTTTATATACTATATATAAGTTATATATTCAGCAGAATTAAAGACTTGGTAATTAAAATTTACTGTTTTAGATAAAATGATACACAATAGGTTTTGAACAGATCTCCTTGGAAATTTGTGTACACAATGTCAAAAGTAAAGGGTTAAGAAAAGATAAACCAACATCTGTTAAATAATATGCATAAAGTGTAAAGGAAAAGACTGCTAGGTTTGACTGCACTGAAGTTTATAACCCCATAATTGAAAGAGACCATAGATGGTGTTAAAAGACACAGGAAGTGATTTGCAAAAATGCAGAAGAGGGCCAGATTCAGTATACAGAATTTAGAAGGAATTGGAAGGTAATGGAAGAAACACACACACAAACACACACACACACAGAGAAAAGAGAAAGGATACTTCCAAAAAGACAACTCACAGAAAAGGTAACATTAATGAGCTATTGAATGAGCATTTTTACTATTATTAATAATTAGGAGAATAATAGTTAAACTTCAGAGCTATCAATTTAGTGAAAATGATTAGCATGATGATATTAGTGCCAAATGAGAGGAGACCAGTTCTGATTCATTGCTGGTTCTAGATTCGTATTTACAAGCACTTTGGAAAGTAGCCTAGCAACACTTAGTAACAGTGAAAATACATAAACTCTTTGACCTAATACTCCTTCCAGGAATTTTCTCTTGACAACTGTGTGTACAAGTGCCCCAAGGGACTGGTGCGTGCCTGTCCAACATGGACTTGTTAGTGACAGCAATAAGCCAAGTATAATCCTTTCATTCATCATTCAAAATATGTCCATTTTTACCTATGTTGAGGCCTGAAGATTACACAGGAATGCTCTGATTAGAGGTGTCAGTCTGTCATAAGTGGTATTTTCTTCAAGATTAGCTGCAGTGTGTAACATGAAGCCATGCTGATGAAGATTTCAGATTCTGTTGCATTAAAATGCACCATGGTAGATCATCTTTACATATGCACATTTTTGTCTTCCCAAAATTGATCATTTGGGAAATATTAGCTCAGCGAGTCATATGACTCTTTTAAACACGTGCGTATCTATCTCACTGCACAATGTTCCAAACAAAGTCATACTTTTGTCCAAGTCACCACCATCTCATCAAGAAAATCACCAGGTGTTGGGATGTTGTCATGATCAAGGTGGCAGAAGTGTCTTTTCCAAATTCCTGTTTTATCTTTGGCTGATTGTTTGCCAAACAAGCAAACATTGTTGGTTGTTTTCCTTGAAGTGACACACTCTCTTCATTAGAACACAACAGCCGATTGCCAAGCCTGAATAAGCCCGGGTTGTATTTTAAGATCTGCTGCTACAGGCAATGGAGACTATTGAGGAGGTCCATGGCCAAATTTGGAACACAGGAAGAACACTCTGCCAGCAGCATTGCTGGTGAGGTGGAAGGGAGCAGTATGGAATCAGGAGACTATGGGTTTCCAGGAAGGACAATGAAGACCCTGAATGAGAACAAAGGGCTGGGCACAGGGAGCACACTTGTAGAAAACGGTGAGCCCAAGCTGGCTTCCAGCTTCTACCATTACATGACAGGATTCAGCAAGATGGAGAACGCAGAATGAACAACTTGGGGGTATAGCACACAAAGATCCCCTGTGGTTATGGCCATGTTGAAGGCCGTCCATGAGCATAGACCAGAATTCGCTGATTTCGTGGTTATTAAGAGGTGTGGTGTGTGTGTGTGTGTGTGTGTGTGTGTGTGTGTGTGTAGCTAAAGTCAGAGGAAAGACAGAATTTTGGGGAATTAGCCCAGACCCAGAGTATAGTATCAGGCTTTAGAGAAAAGGCAGAGAAAGCGGAGTCTATGGAGAAGACAGCAAAGGGAGAATTATAAGACAGAAGGGCACCATGGTACATGGTATCATGGGGTGCCTAGCATTCCCAGAACATGAAGGTCCATGCTGGAAATATGGCAAGGATCCAAGAACTAAAAGAAGTCCACATTAAATCTTGTTGCATGAATGGGACCATAGGATATGGCGACTGAAGTCCCCGGAAACCTTTGTCACTGTGGCTCTGTCGTAATAGCGGTTGTAGGCACAAGCCTGGTAGCTGTGTACAGATAGAAAAGGAGTGGAAAGGCAAGCGTGGTTATTTTTTCCCCAAGGAACTTCTGGGTCATTGAATGAAGTAAGGAGAGAAATTGTGAGCTTGAAAGTATAGTGAGATTCTGAGGCATCCCACCCAGACGCAGCTGCAATAGCAACCCTGTGCTACAGCAACAGGGGTTTGCAGAAGTATCCTGTCTCCTCTTGTCTACATGTCCCGTCTGTGCCAGTCTTCCATCTCTGGCTGGCTGGGCACCCCTTACTTTGAGAACTCTGTAGACAACCATCCATTCTCCAGATTCATCGGTCACAGGCTCATTACCCCAGTTGCAAATTCCTCCCCTCACCCCAGAAGTCTAAAAGCTCTAGAATGGGAGGTGCCGGGTCTTTCCTGTATGCCACCTGTACCTTAATCATAGAAAAAAGCTCATGAATTATGTGGGAACAAATGATCAGTGGTTGTATTCTAGATGGCTGTCATGTCAACTCTGCCTGGAGAAAGACTGCTCAGAAATAGATCAGGAGTCACATTAGATGACTTATGGGTTCTCTGTAGAGTCAAATTTTCTCTAGCTGCAGCCAGACTTCAAGCAGCCTGCAGCCTTGGAGGCTGTACAGACTACCTCATAATAACCATCTATTAAAACTTCAAAGGAAGAAAAATTAAAAACATGACTAGGGCTAATTGCCGGCTGCCACAAATTGGTTCCTGGGTATTATAAATGGTTTAATGGTTGGTCTAGATACCATTGCGATAGGTTGGTGCCATATATAAATAGGAGCTCAGAGATGCAGAGATAACTGAGACCAGGCTGTGACCTCACCAAGTCATATCTTCATGGCCCAAAGGGAAGGATTTTACATGTCTGTGTGTTTGGCCTAATTATCTGTCACAGAGTAGCCAAATAAAAGACTCTTATTTAGCAATTCTTCACCTAAAGGCAAAGAATTTGGGTGAAACAAACCCAATGATTATTTATTAACCTAAGCAAGAACCAGGATGCCTGGGAGCCAGACCTGGTTCCAAAGCAGACAGCTCTGTGCCCACAGGGCAGCTAGGCTGCCTCTCTCGGCTTCTCAGGGAAGGATGATATAATACTTGGGCTCATGCATTAACTTATTCATTTATTTAATGCATATGTATTAGGCACCTGTCATATTCCTGGCACCCTGGTATGCACTTACCCCAAGAAGACTATAGTCAACTGTCAGCGTCAAACAGAATATTTTCATGTGGCCAATCTGCTAAGACATATTAAGGCCCAGCAGGGGTCAGGGAGGAGTAAGTAGAACTCAGCGAAGGAACAAGCGGAGACTCCAGAGGGGAGGTCTTTGTAAGGGCTGGAAATGATAAATAGGAGTTTCCCAGACAGAGAAGAATGAGGCCCACATCTGTAATCCCAGTGCTGGGGAGACAGAGATGGGAGGATCCTGGGACTTGCTGAGTGACCCATTCAGCTGAATCAGCATGATTCAGATCAGTAAGAAACTGTCTGAAAAATTACGGTGGAAAATGACTGAGACTCTCAGCATTGCCTTCTGGCCTTGAGGTGTAAAGGTACACACATATACACCCAAACCTTCCACACAAAGAAGGGAAGGTCTCCTTTGGTTCATGGTTTTAAATGTTCAGTCCACAGCCACTTGACCTCCTGATGGCTTTGAAAGCTGTGGTGATATAGTATATTATGGTAGCAGGACAGCAAGTAGGCCTGCTTACCTCACGGTGCCCAGGAAGCAAAGACTAAGAAAGGAAAGGCCAGGCTCCCGATCTCTCTTCCAGGACACATTCCCAATGACGGAACTCCCACTAGGTTCCACAACTTCTCACTAACACCACAGGCCAGCAGCTAAGTCTTCCGCATGGTAGCCTTTGAGGGTGCCTGTGAGATCCAAATTATAAAACGTTAGAGTACGTGTGACTGGGAGCTTTTCTGGCATTTCTGGCTTAGCAGGGTCTTACGATTCGTGTATCTGTTGCTGGTGCTGGGTCTACACTTAGGGAACAGCTCCACCACAGTGCTCATTCTGACGCTTTCATGTCCAGGTCTGTTCCAACAGTCAGCAGCATAGAGAGTAGATTAGGGGGCACTGGCTAGAGGCACGGAGGCATCCATGCAGCTTGTGGGAGCCCCTAGAAAGAAAACTCCTGTCAGTTTGCTCATGACTTGAGATCCTAGGTCATCTTCAGCCCTTTCATTTGCGGCCTCTAGCTTGGTACTGGCGCCCTGTCTTTTTATCGTTTGTGATTTCTCCATTTGAATTCTGAATTATTTTGTGTTGAAACGCAAATGCACTTGGAAGGGGCAGCCCTTGTAACTTCTCTCAGAGATCGACAATAGGGTGTTAATTTAATTATGAGATCATTTTCATATAGAGCCCCGGGAGACGACAGTCATTTTTAATGACCTGGGAGGGTAGACTCAATCATGTCGCTCCACGCCCTGACGGCATGAGGTTTTCCAAGTCTCTTTACCTTCTCCAGCCTAGTTTCCTCTTCAGTGAAACTGGGCATAGCAACACCTTCTGTCACCCGGTGTTATTTTAAGGATTGCATTAAATGAGAGAATGTGTGTGTCGATATATCGAGGACTAAGCAGAAGTGTCAAAGCATATCACTAGGTACAGCCGTAGCACTCTTTTGGCATAGTGAAAACCCCAGAAGACTTGTGTGCTCTGTGGGGAATGCGGCTATCTAGAGGTGGAACCTGGGGGGCGTTAGATGGAATATATCAGGGTGGATGGATGATATTGGTTGATTCCAATTTCAGGTCTTATTCTTCAGTGATTTTTGGAAGATTTATTAGAATAGACTAAGGCATATAAATCTCAGAAACTTTCCCTTGTTATCAAAGTAAAAATTCTCTCTAGGTTATGAGTAATTTTTTTTCCTGAGTTGTCTATATTTGTGCTATTTTCTGTAAGTTCAGAGACAGGTAGTGTTAACAGGCTCAGATGGAACACATCTCATTCCTCTTAAACAAACCCCTGTTTTGCCAATCCTGGGAGCCTTTCCTTCACTTTGGTGAAGCTGTCCGCCTCTGACTAGGGAGCTGCTGTCACTGAACAGCCCTGAGGTTTTACTTTCATTAGGGAGGGCTGCAGGAGGAGACCTGGCGGTCTGGATTACACTGGAAGGTGTGCCAGGAACAGCAAGTTATCAACTTACCCACAAGTGAACAATGACCTTGGTGGTGTGTTTAGCGTCAGCTGCGTCATCACTATTGCAGCAAAGGAAAAAAAACCCTTTCAGTCACCTGCAAAGAAAAGAAAGGAGACATCTTTCCATGTGTCAGGGAATAATTTCTTAATTACCTACAATGTCTGCTCTTCCTGGTGGGTCCTTAAACACATTCAGGAAGGTGAAATCTGATTTTTTTTTCCCTTCATGAATGGGTAGGGAGGCATTCACCACAGTGTAGGTTTTCAACACCTTCCTCTGCAGCTGAAGGGGGGGGGTGTCTAGCTGATCCCCACAGAGACCTTGGAGGCAGCAGTATGTCTCCCAGGGGAAGGGCAAGGGCTGTTGAGCTGAGGTTGGTCACAACCACTTGCTAATTCCTTGGAGAGTCCTACTCCTGACTGGAGAGACCCTGGTAGAGCTTCTGAATGTTGTCAAAGGAAGTTTGCCCGCACTTTTGGCAACCTTTAAATTCCCTTCCAGGTATCTGCTGGGGATGGGGAGAGAGATGTGTTTTGATAGATTCTCAAACCCTAACTAACCCCTCCCACATAGGGTACATTCAGATTGTGGGGGACCTGTTGTGGGTTTCAGATCATTTTTCTCCACCTGTCTTAGCTTCTCACAACAAACCTGGGGGGGGGCGAGAGGAACAGCTGCTGCCTTAAAATGGGGGAGCAGATGGTCAAGGGAGTGGAGGAAGGGTGCCAGGCCGCATCATCTCACTTGCCTCCCCCAGGAGTGGGAAGCCACTTTGATAGCTCTTTCTCTTCACTTGTTTTGCCACTTTCCTGTCTTCTGCTCGCACAGCAGGAGAGCAATAGGCAGCAGACCAACATGAGTGAGCCCTGAGCCCGCAAAAGGTTGACGACATTCGAGGAAGCTCGGGCTTCTCTCCAATCCTACATTATCCCTCCTTGGCAACACTCAGTAGCTCAGCAACTATTTATTAAGACCTCCCTGCATACCAGGTATCACGACGGGGTGTAGCACTGAACAAATAAAATGCCCTCTCCTCCAGGAGCTCGTACTTTAGGGAGTTTCAATCAAACAGCTTCAGGAATTCCTGTGGCTTAGAATTCTCTAGTAGGGTGCCCCTTCAGACTGCTGTTTCCAAGAATGCACCTCACACCTTCACATAAACATTGCCCCCCTGTGCACACACTCATAAGGCACTTGCTCAGGATGCGATGCCTGCGCGCTCACACCTTGCTCACGCTGCTCAAGACACCCACGCCAGCGCACTGCGCACTGCCCCGTCTCTCGCAATCATCTCAAGCCCAAGCCCAGTGCGGTGGCCAGGCCCTGCAACTGCTCTGGAGAATCGTTGCTGGGACACCCCAGCAAATATCCAGGCCTAAGAGTCCCAGGTAGCTACGCCCCTCTGCTCCTGCTCCCCACCAAGCCTCAGAGCTCTTAGCAGACCTGTGGCCCCCGCGACCCTCCAAGGGCTCCCTGGCTCATACCTGCCCCGGACTCTCCTCCCAGTCATCTCTCTATCTAGGTTGGGTCGGAGGAAGAGTTCTGCACACCTGGCAGCGGTTTGGGCAAGGCACAGGTGGAAAACAATTATGGAGCTCTTTGGAAACCCGAGTCTGTGGCAGAAACTTGGACTCGGTGGCCTGAAACCAGGCACAGGAGCATTGTAAAGCAGTGCTGCTGTCCCTCGGGGCTGATTGATTAAATGTTCCTTCCTCCCAAATCATTTTCAGTGGGTTGTTTGTTTATCTCCAACCCTAGCAACCTCCTTCCTTTTGTTCTGTTTACAAATGCAGTTCCTAGTGCTAGGCTGCGGAGGTCAGCAGGCTCATTTCGTTCTCGGTTCAACCTCTGGCATGCTCTGTCAATTTTGGGCAGCTCCCTAACAGGCCACCATTATCTTCTGGGTCAGCTAGCACTTTCAAGTTTCTCCTGGCCATGCCCACCCTTTTGTCCCCTCAAGAGAGAGGCACGGTGAGAACAGAGTACACACCCCAACACATACAGACAACTACTCCATTCAGAAAGCCCTGTTCAGAGTCCCTGAGCTTTAGGGGTGAGAGGGCATTTATTAGATTCAGCCATGATTGGGGTACTCGTGACTTTCTGGGAAGGTTGGGCCTTAGCAACCATGTTAGGCATCAGCTGTATGTAAGTCAATGCCAAGAGCAGGAGACACAAGTACCTCTAGGAGACTCTGCTTAGCCACCATGCAAAACTTAGCCAGAGGAGAGGTGGACAAAGCAACACAACCTTTAAAGCCTTTGCAAGAGATGAGCATTGGTGAGAGAGAGAGAGAGAGAGAGAGAGAGAGAGAGAGAGAGAGAGAGAGAGAGAGAGAGAGAGACTACATTGGAACCTGGGCTATTTGAAAAGGAACATCACCCTCCATTCTCCTGGTTCCCTTAATCCACTCTGCTGAACAGGAATCACCACCCCACTTTATTGGTGAGAAGACTTGAGTTTGAAGGAGTCACCAAGACTCCCATAAAGCTGTGAATGTGAGCAATAGAATAGGAGGAACCCAACCACCTTCAAATGACCTCAGTGTTCATGAGGAATTCTTTCCCTGGCTCTTACAAAGCAGTGAGCAGGCTGGAAGGTAGGCGTCTCTCTACCACCGGTTTTGCTTCCCCCTGTGAATAGCCCTAGTGATTTCGTACCTCCCAGATGCTCTTATAGTTTCTGGAAAGCCCATCTCCCTTCTCCCAGTGCAACTCCCACACAGCTGCCAAGGCCCCACTAGCAAACCTCTTCTGCCTGCCTGCTCCAACTTTTGTCCATCTCTCTCTATTATTAACATCTACACCCACCCTCTGTTATATTACTGCCTTTTGAGATTCTCTCTTCATTCCTCTTTCGTTGATCTTAACCCACCAGCAAGACTGAGCTTCATAGGGCAGTGGTTGTACTAAGATACTTTCCTTACACACTGTGTCTAGCTTGACCCTGTGCTGAGTTACACCTCCTCCCTCATGCTTGGCAATCTGGCCAGACACCACCCTGAACTCAGTGAGAGACAGTCCAAGGAGCTTTTGCTATAAGGTATGGAGGGGTGACATGCCTGGAGGGGCTACCACTAATGGACTCTCGGCAGCCTGCAGTGGCCTAGTAGGGCAACCACTAATGCCCGGCAGCCTACGGTGAATCCCTTGCTGGCCTGCTTCTTCCGGACCTTTGAGAAGGCTTGCATCTGGGTTAGTCGAGAAGGAGAGACAGAGCCTAATTGTCTTCAGTGCTCACACTAAGACACTCAGAAGCTGTTTACATGAGACAGTGCCTGTGGTATGTGATAATTGAGTACATGCAAGTGAAGGCAAACAGCCACATACATAAAAGGTTGGACATAAAAAAAATGAAATAAAATCACATGACAAATAGCTGCTTTGGGGGAAGTATTTCTGTGCTTTCTGTTGAAGCTTGCAAGTCAGTTTTCTTCAGGTGTGTGGCACCTGACGGGTTGCCATGCTTTTGCTCATGGCCCTACGTCCGTGCAAACACAGGCAGCACTAGCTGGATTGAATGTGTTAATAAAAAAAACTAAGGACACATAGCTGAGAGGGAACCAGGATGGGGGTTCAAGAAGAGTTGGAGAGGCAGAAAAGGGGGTATATCTGACCAAAATACAGCATATATATGTATGAAATTCTCAAAGAATAAATACAAAGTATATTTTAAGAAAGAAATGAAAAAAAAAAAAGAAGCCAAGTGTTTTTCAAATTCCCCTCTCAGCCCATGATTGTCCACCCTTCACATTTGCAACTTGCAACATGTTTTCGCACCTGCTGACTCCTTTGTCTCCCACAAAACACAGAGAGGGACTAGCAGCACTCATCTCAATACCGCTCCATCATCCCATACCTGCATGGAGAGTGCTAGAAGCTTTAGGCGTGTTAACTGGTGTATTCTTGTTCATTTGGCAGAAGAGCATTGCTATCAGACCATATACTGTTTCAAATGACAACAGCTGCACTTGAATGTCGGCTTCCCAGCGTTCATAACCTTTGCCTCATACCTGTAGCTGCATCAATGTTCCTTTAACTCAGCGCTCTGGGGAAATCCCCCTCATGCTGACCACAGGAAGCCCTGCTGGCTCTTGGGAAGAACTAGGGCCAGAGGTTAGTTCTTGGACTCAAGGGCAGGGAGACAGAGAACTGTGCTTACAGCAAGGTCATGGCTACTTCCTCTACTGTTTGCTAGGCAGTCATTGAAATTACATCTTCCAAGATATCTGCAGGCTGGGAATGGCAGTCCCATCTGATGTGTTGTTATGTGGATCCAGTGAGCCGGTATAGACATAAAAAACTGTTTTTTCTTTTCCATTGTCCTGTGGTAGGGGGAGCATCGCCTGTCTAGGCACAGGGTTTGTTGTATGTAGGAACTCAGAAAATAGATGTTGCAGGGACTGAGGAGAGAGTTTAGCCTCTTTATTTTTTCCCCTCTAGCCTGCATCTTGAGGACCCCGGATGGATCCCTTTTGGAACAGGTAGGGCTGGACAGAAAGATTTCCTGACGTCCACCACCTGATAAAGAAGCAGCTCTATGAGTCACCCACAGTGTGCTCTCAGCGGCTGTTGAACCCCACTTGTGTGATCTCCGCATCTTAAAAGCTGCAGATTGCTTTCAGACAAGCCACTGGGGACCCAAGTCTGGACAAGAGCAGTGGTAGCATGCCAGTCAACTCGGCGGGCCGTCAGCAGCACATGGCGGTGGGAATGTCTCCAGTGCAGAGGAGGACCAACAAAGATCCAGACACTCAAGTGGAGGTCCTCGCTCCTGGCCAGAGCTCCAGCATCAACAAGCCACTGTGTCCCAGGATGTAATGAAAATGTTTTCAGTGCTAAGATCTCTGGGTAAGGAAGAAGACAGATTCCTGGGTACGAAGAGGGGCACTGATGTGAAATACCGGCCCTCTATAAGGTGCCTCTCTGCATCTTCTCATCTAAGTCTCACGGTCTACCTCATATAGATGAGGTAGGTGCTGTGTGACCTTGTCCCCCATTCAGGAGAACTCGGCCTTGTAGAAGTCACCGGCCTCTCCCCAGGGGCCAGTTAGTATGTAGCTGAGTCAGACTGCAAACCCAGGTGTGCAAGACTCACCTACCTATGCTGTCTGCACAACGGTGCCAGCTGCCTGGGGTGTCACAGCCTCCTGTGGCTCTTTGTTCCTCTCTGGGAGAAGGGAGGCAATGTTTATTTTGCTGGCTGAGATGATGAGATCTTTATCTCCCCCAGAAAAGCATGTACTAAATCCCTAATTGTGCGTGGCATTGAGCATGGCATGGAATTATTTTGTATACAGAAATAATTAAGCTAAGTATACAGACAGGGTCTCTGCCCTCTGGGAACATGAGATTCCTAGCACGCTGATGGTTGACCCAAGTAATACATCTACAAAGCCAGAGTTTTGGTGCCATTTTCCCAAGACTGTCACAGCCACGGACTGAACCCCTTTATTAGCAATGGCATGGCCTGGGTATATTGGGACACCAATGTCCTCCAAATCCATTCCCACTTCTAGGAAGACCTCTAAGGAGGTCCGGCTTGGGAGTAGATAATGCATTGGAAACCTTCTTATAGGATCTGTATGATCTCCACGAGTACTTTAGCTGTCCTGGCTTTAGCTTCCCATCCACAGAATGAGACTAATAAAAGCACAACTCTCAGGGGCTTACCAAACTTGTTTGGTAAAGGAATGTATGGGAAAGTATTTAGCACAGTGGCCAGCAGGTGGCAAGTTCTCCATAATTAGTGACTATTACAGCTGATGATTAGAAAACCTGTTTCCCCCTTCACACACTCCCCCCCCCCCCGGAACATTGAGACTTTGTTTGAAGCATATTGGGAAGGGGACTTTTGATTGCACACAACGGGGGGGGGGGTTCATTGACCTCAGTGCTGTGGCTGTATGGAGGAGCAGACCTCTGTGCTTTCTCTGTATTACTTTGTCTGAGATGGCAAGGGCTTAGCCTAGGTAGAGCAAAACACCAAGTGTCTGCCTATCTTCAGTCTAGAGAGTTTCGGACCTCTTCGAATAAAGGGCTGGGGAGGGCGGCTACAGCCTTTAGTGTAGAACAGTAGAGACGCAGTAGGCCTGGCTGCCTGGGATACCTGTCCTGTCGACACCAGAGGCTGTTGTAGCTGCTGCCCGTCCAAACCTTATATGAGGAATAAAGGGCAGAGCTGTCAGCCACATCAGGTGCGGCACTGGGTTGTTGAGGGGGCGGAGGCTGGGTGGTAAGTGGAAGATTCCAGAATATCCTCTTCATCCCAGGTAACTCACTAGATTGCTTACCTTTTTCTTGCCCAGAGTTGGCCAGGGAGTGAACAAGGGCCTTCGCGAACCCAAGGACACATGCTTCAGAAAATCTCTTTGTGTTTCTCCTTGGCAGAGGCCCTGTGCAGCGTGGACTTTATGCTTAATGGCCTGTCAGGAAGGAAAACAATCTGCAGAACTACAGGAGAAAAAGAGTAAACTAATAATAAACCAAACCCAAACATCGCCGCCCTCCCTCCCCTCCGCCCAGCCCTTACTTATTTCACTGTCTTTGCAGCCAATTCCCCTCCCAGGCAAATAATATTTATTCCAAGCGGCTCTGACACACCAGTCCAGAACAAGACAATGCTTGATTGTTTCTTCCTTGCCCCTGAGGCAAGCAATGGGCTGGAGCAGTGCAAGCGAGGAAAGGGAAAGGTACTTGCTGCTGTTCTCATGAGACCCAGCTCCAGTGCTGTCAAAACAAGCCTGAGACTCACGCGGGGGAGGGTGGCGGGGCCAAAGATTAGTGCAGCTACTGCGGGACCTGCTCAGAAAGTTTCACTCTTTTAGCTAAGTTCCTGGCAGCTGTGACCACTTAAACGGCTTTTGCTTCCATTAGACGGGAGAGTCATTAAGTCAGGGAGCTTAATGCAAGCAAGCTCTAAAGGGCCCAGGAGTCATTGCTCAGCGAAAAGTGCCAGTTCATTGTGTGGTAGATAAAACACCTGGAGACTCAAATCAGAGGTGAATTTCTGTAGCTTAGGAGTTGACGGCTGACCCCTTAGTGACCTTGTGCAGAGAAACAGCTCTTGTGTAAGTCAAAGACTTCAGCCCTCCTGCTACAGGAAGATGAAGGTGTAGTCAGACAGGGGGTGGACTGTCAGTCCCATGGCTTCTCAGCGGGTGTTCAGTCTACTCAAGCTCAAAGGCCCAGAAGGATCTTATCAAGCGGGGCATGCCTGAATTTGTGCTGTCTCAGAGTTACTTCCCGCTGGGTCAGGGGACCACCATCATGAACTGGGACAATTGAGCTGCCTTGTTGGGACTCAGTCCCTTTCTTCTTCCAACAGTGCTTACTGTTAGATATGTGAGCTCAGAGAGCAATTGCTTTCCAAGATATTGCTCACCAGAGAGCAACAGGCAGGAGTGGCTGAGTCAGTCCAGGTGTCTGAACACTAGGATTGCTCACCAGTGCACAGAGGCCCTTCTTTCCGGATAATACCCAGGAGTCTGTGAAAACCTCTGTTCATGATAACTTTTAACAACTGGCCAAGAAGAAAAGGTATTGCCAGCCTCACTTAATGGATGGAGAAACTGAGCTTTGGAAAGGTTAGATGACACCTAGCAAGCATCTTAAAGCCCAGTACCTTTGCTTCCCAAATTATACTCTTCTTAGGCTGACTTTGTACACTCTGCCATTGGCAGCTGTAGAAGACAACTGGTCTACCTGGCCCTGATCCGCCCACCCTTTATACTTGTTGGAACCCATCTTACCAGAGGCCTCATACTGAAAGGCAGATAAGAGAAAGAGGAAGCTGACCCAAGAGCTTATTTCTCTTTGCATTAGACTGAGGTCAGGAGGAACTTAGGAGGAGATGGGAAGGTCCTGGAAGGATGCATTTTCCATCAGGGAAGCAAGCATTCTCCTTCATGAAGGCATCTCAGCAGCACTTTCGATGCTTCCTGGGCCTGAATGGGAGGGATCAACTGCACTTTGTTGCACCTGTGTGGAACCACAAGCTTAAATGCTGTAGGACCTGGAGGTGGGACATTTGCCAATGGGAGACTTCAGAAACACATAGCTCCTTGAAACACCAGTGGGTATAGGGGACCAACCTCTGTGGGAAGCTAGAATCTGGAAAATCATCCCTCACAAGAATTATGACAGGACCAAATACATCTGACCCTGGCTGGACAAAGTAGTCTGGTTTATCCCATGTGGGATTACTCAGTCTATTAAAGTTCTATTTATTTGTTAAGGGAGGGGCAGATCTATATCCCATCTGTTGACACCTGGACCGCAGGGAAAAGAGCTACACCTCCTTGCCCATCCCAGTGCCCTGGCTGAGCCACTCCCTGCCCAGCCGATGTGGCTGATGGGAAGAACACCTGGTGGGTGAGTGCTGGGAGAGCCTCCTGTTGGCAGCATCTCCTCTGCCAAGAGCCATGACCATCACTCAATAGGATAGAAGGCCAAAAGCCTGAGAACACAGTTCCCAACATGTTTCCCTCAGACACTTGCCCTAAGTGGGCCTGGCTGCCTCCTTGCTCCCAGCAAACACCTTTTGAAGAATCTCTTGGTTTTTCCAGCATTTCTTTTTATGGCTGTGTTAATTTTGGCTCCAAGATCAAGTGAGGGAAAGATTCTGATGTTAAGTCTTCAGTGGCAGGTCTGCACGGGGCCATGCCCACCCTTTCACCATAGCATCTAAAGGGTGTCTCGGGGCCGAGGGCAGGAACCCTAAGAGGAGGAGTGACCTACTGTTTTAAGGGGTGATGACTCTGCTTCAAGATGTGACAAAGCAGGGAGTGACTGGCATTTAGGAGAACAGAGAGTCACTTCTCAGTTCTTAAGATACAAGGGCTCCATCCTGCTTTGTCATGAACTAACTGCTTGACCTAGGAACTCAAGTTTGTCTTTCTGGATCTCTATTTACTCATCCGAACAATGGGAAATCCAGCAGATTTTAGAAATTATGGACTGGAGGGATGGCTCAGTGGTTGAGAACACTTACAGAGGACCCAGGTTCAATTCCCAGCACCTACATGGTGGCTCACAACTGTCTGTAACTCCAGTTCCAGGGCATCCGACACCCTCTCGGAGACAAACTTGCAGGCAAAACAGCAATTCACTTAAAATACAAATAAATAAAGAAAAGAAAACTTCATGTATGTGTACAATCTACCTTGATCATTCCATCACGAATCCAAATAGTACTGCCTTTTATTTTCAAAGAGATAAGAAATCCAAAGCACCAATACACCTCCTGCAAAATGAGTGCTTTGTTTCTCATGCTGTGTTGACAGATTCCAATGGTTCCACCCCCGCACCTGCTCATCTTCTTTGCCTGCTGCAGTTTCCATGTAAACTTACCACATGGCCCTTGCTCTTCTCGGAGTCACGCAGAAGGTGCCATCCAGTGACCATAATAGGGCTGGGAGATCTGGATCTCAATTCTGGTCTCAGGAAGTGACTTGCTGGGTGGTTGCAATAAAGACTTGGCTTCTCCGAGCTTCATACACCCAGTGAGGTAAATATTCCACCCTGGGAATGCACCGTGAGATGCTTCAATGAATAAAACCAAGAAAAGCACGAAGCAGTTTCACGGTGGAGGTTGCAGGTCTTTGGAAGCCAGTGGCCCTTTACTAATAGGCTGCACCCAACGGAATTGTGGTGGTTTTCCAGTTTACATAGAGGCAGGGCCTCCTGGCAGATGCTGGTGACTGATTCACATGCATTGTGAACTTGGATCAAGACACTCTCTTTTTGGATTAGTTCTGAGCCCTGTTTTAAAGCAGCTGGCTAGGATGCCGAATTGTTTTGCAATGTGCTTCAGTGAGCTTTACACAACCTCACTCATCAGGCCTTGGGGACTCGGCTAGGATGCTGAGCTGCAGGCTGCTGAGTCACAAAGGTAGAAGCCCGTTACTTGCCAAACATGGTTTTCCTGGCCCTGCCTTCCCAGAGAGATTAGCCGCCCCCACCCCAGGAATAATCTGAGAGCCCCTCCTTCATCTTTCCTCTGCACTCTCCTTTTTCTCTGCCCCTCACCTGGGGGTTTTTATTCTTCAGTTGGGAGCTCTTGAACTAAAGGAGAGGACCTAACATCAGCCTTCTTAGTCGTCAAGGCTTTTCCCCTAAAGCAGTGGTTCTCAGCCTTCCTAGGGCTGTATCCCTTTAAAAATATAGCTCCTCATGTTGTGGTGACCCTCAACCAAAACATTGTTTTGTTGCTACTTCATCACTGTAATTTTGCTACTGTTATGAATCATAATGTAAATATCTGATATGCAACCTCCAAAAGGGTCATAACTGAGAACCACAGCCCTAAAACAAGTCAGATGAAAATCTAGTAGCTCTAGAAGTAAAGGGTTCCATTTTGCAAAACATATTCAAATTGGCATGGAAATGAGTAAGAGAGAGCCCTCCACACTATCAGGATTCTTTACATTTCTGAATCTGCCATATTCCCTTAGACTTCTATAGCTTTGAGTTGCTGTTTGCTCTGGTCAGAATCAAATTTATCCAACTACGAACTCTGCAAACTGTAATAGCGATCTACCTACAAGATACGTGCACTGGTGAAATATTGACATGAGAGTTAGTGCAACCAACCACTTAAAAAAAAAACAACTAGAGTCAAGGCACGCTTCAGGAGATGGAACCCATGCCTGATACTGTTAATGAGCCTAAGAAACTGAAACTAGGTAAGTTGTGGACTCTGGGGAGAACTTACTGCTATTATTCTGCTAAATGAAAATAGCAATAAAACAACTCATAATGACATATTTCTATACCTACATATCAGTGGATCACTCAGCTCTCAGCAGAAAAACTTCTTGAAGTAGATGGTAATTAACACAGAAACCCACAACTGAAAATATTCAGGAGTGAGAAATGGTGTTGTTTGTTTCTCGAGTCAGGGTCTCTCTGTGTAGCCTTAGTTGTCCTGGAACCATTTCTGTAGACCAGGCTGGCCTTAAACTCAGAAACTCACCTGCTTCTGCCTCCCGAGTGCTGGAATTACAGGTGTGCACCACCACTGCCTGGCTAGTGAGAGAATTTGGAGTGTTCAGTCCTGAATGGGATCCCCTTCCTCTCAAGTCTCGGGGATCCATGCTGAAGAGGGGACAAATCTTGTGAGAGCCAGAGATGGTGTGTGTGTTTAAAGAAGCAGGATCTTCCAGACAGCACAGGGAAGATACACACAAGGACCCAGAAACTGTGAGAGCACGCATGAGCATAAGAGTTGTATAAACTCAAGCCAGTCAGAAACCCTAGCATGCGGACGAGACGTGAGCACAAAGTCCCACCCTCAGCCAATAAGTCATTTATAGATTATAGTCTGCGAGATGGATAAACCGTTTTCTTCAGGGGAGCAAGACTGGGTTTATCAACCACATTCCAGTGTAGGCCCATGCCCAGGAGAAGACAGACAGTCAACACAAAATGGACTCCATGATTTTTAGTGGCTTTTTTTCTGTTTTTTTCTCCCTTCCCCCTGTCCCCCAAAGAGAGAGAAAGAGCATAGAGTTAGGTAGCTAGGATGGGGGAAGGATCTTGGAAGAGTTAGGAGACAGGAAAGACTTGATAAATATCATATAATGCTCTCAAAGAATAAATAAAGTTTTTAAAGGAAAAAATAATCTTCCCTCTTTATATGACAAGTTAGGTCTTATCTCTTTTTAAATAATCACCTTTTTATTAATTACATTTCTCTACTGTGGCAAAAACCAACTTAAGAAAGAATAGCTCTGTTTGGGTTCAGTTTGAGGGTGCAGTCTGTCACAGAGGGGTCGTCACGGCAGTGGGAGTGTGAGACAGTCGGTCACATCACAATCACCACCAGGGAGCAGAGATCTATGAAGGCGATTGTTCATCTCGATTTCTCCTTTTCTTAAAAAATTCCAGGGCCTCCATGGAATGGTGCCACCCACATTCACAGTCAGATTTCCCTCATAGACACTAGCAGAAGTGTGTTTCCTTGGTGATTCTAAATCCAGTAAAGAAGACAAGGAAGACAACCTCTTTTAGGAAATGAGGTCTTCATGCCATAAATATTAATGAAAGATCTACTTCACAATATGCACAATTCTTTTTTAAAATTGTTTTTATTGAGCTATACATTTTTCTCCTCTCCCCTCCCTTCCTTCCCTCTTCCCTTCTGCTCTCTCCCCTGAGCCCCACACTTCCAATTTACTCAGGAGATTTTGTCTTTTTCACCTTCCTATGTAGATTCCTGTATGTCTCTCATAGGATCCTCCTTGTAGTCTAGTTTCTCTGGGGTTGTGGCCTGTAGGTTGTTTCTTTTGATTGACTTTTTTTTTGTTTTTTTCTTTATGTTTAAAAGCCACTTATGACTGAATATGATGTGGGATTCCCCTCTGTATGCTATGAATATGTTTTATTACCATTGTTTATTAAAGAAGCTGTTTTGGCCAATGGCTTAGTAGTGTAAAGCCAGGCGGGAAATCCGGACAGAGATATAGAGAGAAAGTAGGCAGAGTCAAAAAGATGCTATGTCGCTGCCAGAGGAGAAAGACACCAGCCTCCAACGCAGAACCTCACCAGTAGGCCACAGCCTCATGATGATTCACAGATTAATAGAAATGGGGTAATTTAAGATGTAAGAGTTAGCTAGAAATATGCATAAGCTATTGGCCAAACAATGTTATATTTCATATAGTTTCTGTGTGATTATTTGCATCTGGGTGATTGGGAAACAAACAAGCAGTCTCTGTTTACATGATTACATATTATATTTGTCTTCTGGGTCTGGGTTCCATCGGTCAATATGTTTTTTTCTAGATTTATCCATTTGCCTGCAAATTTCAAGATGTCATTTTTTTTTACAGCTATGTAGTACTCCATTGTGTAAATGTACCACATTTCCTTATCCATTCTTCAGTTGAGGGGCATGTAGGTTGTTTCCAGATTCTGTCTATTACAAATAATGCTGCTATGAACATAGTTGAGCACTTGTCCATGTGGTATGATTGAGCATCTTTTGGGTATATATCCAACAACATTATTGCTAGGTCTTGAGGTAGATTGTTACTTAATTTCCTGAGAAATTGCCATACAGGATAAGCAAAACAATCCTGTACAACAAAAGAATTTCTGGGGGCATCGCCATCCTGGACTTCAAACTCTGCTATAGAACTACAGTAATAAAAATAGCCTGGTATTGAAAAAAAAAAACCAGACAGGAGGACCAATGGAATAGAATCGAAGACCTGGGTATCAAGCCATACACCTACAAACACCTGATTTTTGACAAAGAAGTTAAAAATATAAAATGGAAAAATGAAACCATACTCAACAAATGGTGCTGGCATAACTGGATATAGAAGAATCAACATATAGAAGAATGAAAATAAATACATATCTATCACCATGCACAAAACTCAAGTCCAAATGGATCAAACCTCAACATAAAACCAACCACACTGAACCTCATAGAAGAGAAAGTGGGAACTACACTTGGATACATTGGCACAGGAAACCATTTCCTAAATATAACCCTGGTAGCACAGACACAGAGAGCAATAATTAATAAATGGGACCTCCTGAAACTGAGAAACCTCTGTAAAGTAAAGGATATGGTCAACAAGACAAAATGGCAATCTACAGATTGGGAAAAGATTTTCACCAACCACACATTGGACAGAGGACTGTTCTCCAAAATATACAAAGAACTCAAGAAACTTGACATCAAAAGAACAAATAATCTAATAAAAAAAATGGAGTACAGACCTAAACAGAGAACTCTCAACAGATGAATCTCAAAGGACTGAAAGACACTTAAGGAAATGCTCAGCTTCCTTTGTCATCAGGGAAATGCAAATTAAAACAACTCTGAGATTCTATCTTATTCTTGTCAGAATGGCCAAGATCAAAAACACTGATGACAGCTTCTGATGGAGAGGATGTGGGGTAAAGGGAGTGCTCCTCCATTGCTGGTGAGATTGCAAATTTGTATAGCCACTTTATGCACAATTCTTGAAGTTGATAAACAAAACAACACAAAATCACAGCCTGCATAGAGATTATAGTAAAGTTGGGCAGACAGAAGAACACGTACATACACGTGTATGATGTTACATGAAAATAAATCCAGTGACAGAACAGACAGTGAATAGAGAATAGGGAACAGAGGGTGAGTTTGGGTCAAGCAAGACCCAAAAGCAAAATCCAAGCAGAGACCTGAACAAAATTAGGGAGTAAGTCACCTGGATGTTTAAATACTTCTTGTTGAAATGGATTTGATGTATTTAGGAAAGTCAAGGAGAAGACTGGAGTTGGAGTTGAACGAATGAAAGAAAACAATCTTGGAAGTGATGGAGTCAAGATCACAGAAGGCCTTGTGGGCCCCTGCAAGGACTTTGGCAGTCACTGGGAAGTCACCGAATATTTTCAGAGGAGTGGCACAGCTAAACTCCGGTTTCAGTGGCCTTACTGTTGCTGCTGCGTAAAGAATAGACTGTAGGGTGTAAGAGTGGAGGAAAGCGGTTGGTGAGGAGGCAACTTCCTTCAATAAGTCAGTCAGTCAATCATTAGACTGAAGAATATGGCGATTTAAATAGGAGTCGTCAAATTTGTAAATAGTCATGATCTCTCTATGACTAAGCACACACAGTCATTTATTCTTAGCTCTTTAACCATTTATCAATCTCAGCATTAACTATTACCCAATTATCAAAGAAGCTTCTTTGGCCAAGATGGAGAGCAGCACAAATATCTGATGTAAGCATAAATATCTAGAAATCCATCTGACCACATGACCATTTAACCAACAACAGTATGTGTCCCACCTCTCAGACATGGGCTTTTGGCCAAACCAGGTTTATAGTACCAGGCATGAACTCCCTCCTCTGGAATGGTCTTAAAATCCAATCAGAAAACAGTTGGTTACCTCCATAACCATCTTGCCATGGTTGCATCAGCAGGCATATCCTGCCTGGTAGGTGAGTATTGTGACATTCAGGAAACAAGTCTATGTTAGAACTTGTCTCCCCAAGAAGCCTGCATAGCATATTTCTTCCCCAACTCAAGGTTCTGGGAGCATCTTGGAAGGGCATGGAAAGAATGAAAGAGCCAGAGGATAGAGACCATAGCTCTAAAAAGGATGAGAAGCTGTTGTTTCTGTCTTTTCCCATCATACCTTCTCCAAGGACACAATCCCAGTTTGCCTTCTTTTGCACTATGCTGTAAGACATGTGTTTACTTTTTGTTTGTTTTGTTATCTGCTGCAGACCACTGAGCTCTTCAGTACGTAAAAGACCAAGGAGGGTTCATATTGTGTGCCCATCTAGCATGATATGACAGCTCCTTTTTAGAAGACATTTGAGTATATAAATCATCAATCAAATCTGATTATGTGAACTTATAATAGTTAGAAGGTGAAGTGATGTCACTCCCATGGCAGGCACAATCCAGTTCCTAAGTATTTACAAGAATAAATCAATCAGGAACGATTTACAGCCTTTAAGTTTTTGGAGACTAATTCCAAGTTATTGACTTCCCATGAATGTTCTAGTAATGGCTAGCACTCTTCCAAGTATGGCTCAGCCTATGATGGAAGACACAGATTCTGCTACAGGGAAAATAAGATTTCCATACCTGACACATATAATAAGTGAGAATCTAATCAAGCACGTGGTCATGGGCTATAAAATCCAGGTGAGTTCTAATAGAGCATGGTAGTAATTGATAGTCTTGGTGCAATAAGAGACAGCATTAAAGTGGGAGTGCTTGGCTCATGGCAACGCTGGTCAGGGATGTGTTTTCCTGGCAAATGAACATTTGGTTTCCCTTTAGATCCTCTCATGTGAGTAGATATCATGCTCCCTTTTACATGTTAGGAGCATTATAACAGAGATAGTGACTGTACGCTGAAACTATTACTTTGCTATTTTTTAGACTCTGAGCAGGTTACTTCTGCAAACTTTAGTGTCCTTGTATTAACATGGGAGAGGTAGCCCCAAGCTTCATAGGGTTATTGAGGTTAGTGTGGAATCCAATTTAGACATGGATGTGAATTCCCTGCCAGAAAACAACTTGTGATAGCAATCAGAATATTGAGCAGAACTAGTAGTGACAGAGACGTTGTTGGTGCTGGTAGTGATGGGCTTCTGCACCAAGGGACGGGCCAAGAGGGGCTCTTCTTGTTAGCAATGGTATCTGCAGTTGGAAGCAGGGTGTTGGCAATCCTAGCCATTCACTTAGTAATTTCCCAAAAGACTTGTAAATTCTAGGCTACAAGAACCCTGTTCTTACCAGGCAGTGGTGGCGCACGCCTTTATTCCCAGCACTTGGGAGGCAGAGGCAGGCAGATCTCTGTGAGTTTGAGGCCAGTCACTTCTACAATTTACAAAATGAGTTCCAGGCCAGTCAGGGCTGTTACACAGAGAAACTCTCTCTCAAAATACAAAAAAATAAAATTAGCAAACCAAACCAACCAAACAAAACCCTGCTCTCAGGGTGCCTATGTTCTAGTGAGTTCTAGAAACAATCTGGGTTGTGGCAGATGTTGCAAAGCTCTTTTGAAGTGTCCGTTTTCACTGCTTTAAGTTCCCATACAATCAACAGCCCATCCTGCTTCAGGTAAGAATAAACAGAGTCTGCATACAGTCTCCCATAGATGTGAATCACCTGCCAGGGGCTTTTTTCCTATCGTTGGACTCTAGCTTGTAAGAGTCCTGCCCACCCCATCCCACCTTACCCCCACCACACCCCCATCGCACCCCACCTCATCCCACCGCAACCCCCGCCCCACACCTACTATGTTTTTTTCTGCATGGGAAGGGACTGTTTCTTCATGAAGTAAGTTAAGAGGTACTGCCTCTCTTCCCTGCACTTCATTCAGAGCAGACTGAGAACCACAGCATCCCTTTGGGATAAATGTGCAACCTTGGAACAAAAGTACCACTGAACTCTGTGTCCTGCTTTGTCTGTCTTTTTAGAAGATGGATGGCGGGAATTTGGGAGCTCTGGTTCCTGAGGTTGGCAATGAAAAGGCAGCCAGGGGACAAGGACAAAGATGTAAACTTGGAAGTTGGGCTCCTTTTGAAGTTGCTGCTCCGGGAACTAGGTCACGGAGCTATTTAATAAGAAATAAGCCCTGTGCTTGCAGAGAGTGCCACCCAGGCATTTTTTTCCTTCAGGTCTCAGATGTGCTTTTTCCCTGGCTGTCAGTGTGAGCAGGCTACAAAAGCTGGTCTTGTCAAGTATGGACAGTGATGAGATGGCACAAACCAGTTTGGCACTAATGTGAACCCTTCACCTAAAACTCAACTCAAGCCCAGGGATTTCTGAACTGTCGAAGAACGTGTGATGCCTTCCTTGTTTAATCAGGCCCCGGTGAGCTCCCTTGGGGCGAACTAAGGAAGAACGGGCCAGCCATTTATGTCTCTCTGTGGGACTGTATGTATTTCCCAGAGCAACATACCATCCTCCAAATAAATGTACAACCAAGGGGAAATGTTTCCTTGTTTAGTAAAACATCGCTCTCACCAATTTAGACATCTTGCAATCTCCACAGGGGAAACAGCAGACATGGTGTATTTGTATGCATGCATTAAACTAAATCAAACCATTTCTTTGCTATCTGCCATCTAATTCCAGTATGCAGTGGAAATTGCTAGATGCTAAAAGCAAGTGTGTCCCAGTGGCCATAAAGAAACAGCCTCATTTTTCTCCCAACACCCATAGCAGTTGGAGCAGGCAAGTGTGTCCTTAGCTGAACACCAATATAATTAGAGACTTAGTGAGTTCTTTATGTTTTACTAACTCTTAAGTCAACAGTCTGCTACTCATTCGCTGACACATCTTCTCTGAAGTGGTAATTGCTACTCTCCCCACAGGTAAGTATTTTTTAGAAATAAATGATTTAATATTGAACAACTTTAGTCAGCCAAAGAATGCTTCAAGCCTTTAACCCAACTTGATTCTAAAGGAAATTGCAAATTAGCCTTCCCAGAATAACAAAAAAGATATTATATGAAATCAAGATAATTATTATCCTCACTCTAAAAAGGTTTTTTTTTTTTGAGGGGGCATAGCATTTTCTTACAAGTGGAGGCATTGCTGGGTGGGTAATGACCAAGGCACCAGGCTCAGAATCAGGCACACCTGGTTGTGGGTCCTGTTCGTTGTTGCTGTTTAGCTGATCACTTTGTTTCTTTTCCCCTAGTTTTTAAAATGTCTTTAGTCTGGGCATAAAACACCAGTTTCATTATAAAAATTTCATACACTTAAATCACTGCACTTTGCTCATGTTTATCCACCACCACCCCACTTGCTAGTTGGCTTCCTCCCTCCAAATAGTCTCTTCTCTTTTCATGTCAGAAACAGAGACAGAAAGCCTCGATACGTTTAAATCTAGATTCCACATATGAGAGACGACATATTTTGTCTTCCTTCCCTGTCCCTGGTACACTCTCTTGTTCCCCCCTCCCCCTCTTTAGACCTGTTCATCCTACTTTACAGTTCTCTTTCTACTCTCATGTCATACATAGATCATGTATGTTACATACATAATATATGCACATGTTACCCATATGAGAGAAAAAATATATTTGTCTTTTTTGTGTCTAACTTATTTTCTTTGATATCATGATCTTTGTTTCAATTCATTTTCAGCAAATAGCATGATTTTATTTTCCCTTATGCCTGACTAAAACTCTGTTGTATCTATATATCACATTTTGCTTATCGGTTCATCTAACTGTGAGCTTCTAGGCTGGTTTCATGACTGAGCCATTGTAAACATTGTAGTGGTAAACATGAATGTGAAAATATCTATAGGATTCTGACTATACCCCTGGGTCCTACATCCTGGGTACTCGCATCTCAGTTTTTGTTTGAAGAACCTCCATGCAGATTTTTGCTGATTTTGCATTGTGTGAGGAAGCACACGTGGCTGTGTGGTCTTTTCAAGTGGCAGCAGGGACTTGACTGGATGAAGCAAGGGCAGGGAACCTGAAATCCCCATGAAGGAAAGAGTCACTGGCTGGAACAAACCCACCAATAGAGTATTGCTTTTGGACCAGAACTGGGAAGTAAGTCAAACTGGGTAATTTGAGATCAACCTGATCCAGTCTGGGACCTCTTTCCCTAGTTCTGTTTAAGAATTTACTGTCTCCCATCTCCCTGCAGGCATCACTGCAAACGTCGGTGTGGGCTGCTAAGCTGCATAACGTTAGCAGCAGTAAAGACTCACACTGCTACACTGTTACGAATTTGCCATCTAAAAAAGCTAAAAATATTGTAGGATTCTTTATATTACATGTCCAGATTGGACAAAGAGATGGAAGTGGATTGTACTGATGGGGGACGGGAATAGAAATGGCTGATGATGGGGACAGGCATGTCGGAGTGATGAAATTAATCAAAAATAGTGTTCAGTAATAATTGCACAACTCTGAGTATACTATAAAAGAATGGATTGTTCACTTTAAATGAGTGAGCCGTATGAGACCAGAGTTATAGCTCAATAAAGCTATTGTAACCCCCATTTTACCCCGCGCAAGCTGCTCATTTCAGTGCATCATTCAGTGGTTTTACTTCATTTATTGCTTAGTTGGCTTTTATACTAACCCATGGGTTTTGTTTCTCCATAGCCAAGAAAACTGAAGACACACTGAACAACTAACTACAGCTCATAAAAATTAGAATGTGGGGGAGCCAGATTTCTTACTTATTAATTGACTACTGGGATCTTAGGGTCACAGAACTGGATCACGGGGGCATGGCACCTTCTCCCCACTGACTCAGCAAAGCTATCTGTGAAAATTAATATTAACCCAACGTGACTGGAGTAGAATCGTCTAGAAGATGATCCACTGGGCATGCCCATGAAACTCTCTAGGTTGGGTTAAAGGAAATGGGAAGACCAACCCTAAATGTGGACAGCATCCTTCTCCAGCCTGGGGTCCTAGACGGAAGAAAACGGAGAAAGAAAGCAAGCAGTCACCAGCATTTCCCGCTCTCTACTTCCTGACGCAGACACAATGTGAGCAGCTGCCTCTTGCACCTGCCGCCATCACTGTCCTGCCATGGTGGACTGCACCCCTAAACTTTGGAACAAAGCAAAGTTTTCCTTCCACAAACTGCTTTTGTCATGTATTTGTTACAGAGATGTGGGAGGTAATATGCCATAGTTTACAGTATTTTATATGTGAACGTATACCAAAGAGTAGAACACTTCTATCCCATTGTCCACACCCAAACCAGAGTACTTCAGCTACTTTACAACCCTCTGTGTCTTCATATGACATCTTCTGCTCAGAGACTACCACTTCCCTGACTCTCACACTGAACAGATTTCTGTCTTACACCAGCATGTGTGTGCCTAAATTGTGTATTGTTTAGCTTTACTTAGTTTAATTTTAATTTTGTATCATTTTCAAATTTTATGAAAACTGCAATGCGCTGCCTGAAGTGCTCTGGAGCCTGCCTTCCTTCACTCAAGTTGCTGCTACTTAGATTCATTCCTGTGAAGGAGTCTATGTGCAGCTTCTTGTTTTCAGACTGTAGAATAATCTTTGGTGACTGTACTTACATTTCTCTGTGTATCCTCTCTTCTGTAGCATTTAGACTGCTTCCATAAGGGTTTTCTTTCTATTTTGGAAAGTTCAGCTGTGGTTATTTTGTATCAGTCTCCTTATATGGTGTACTCTGAAGGGGACTCCCACACAACAGGGGTTCCCTTCCAGACCCCGGATTAGGCACAAACCACACCCAAACCCCCGTTTTCACAGAGAGATACTTTATTAAGTAGGGAAGAAAAGTTAAGTGGCTGCTTTCTGACTCAGGCAGAAAAACAGCAGCAAATGACCTTGCAGGTGTCATTCGTAAGAGGAGAAGGGGAGGTCTGGGTTAGCATGGTCTAGGATGCAGTGGTAAGGGAGATAGGGGATGAGGGAGAAGGGGAAGGGGACAAGGGAAAAGGGGCAGAGATATTTGCCCCAGGGGACAAAGGACTGCCTCTGGATAGAGAGGAGACAGACCTGGCTCACAGGCAAATGGCTTTTTATAAAGGTAAAGGGGGAAACCCTGTGTTAGGATGAAGGGTTTAATTTTAATTGGGAATGTTAATTAGGTGAACCAAAGGGGGTTTCTGATTGCTGGACTTTAATACTTCATTAGCTAACCCTTGGTAGCCAGCCTCAGGAGGAAGAAGTAGCCAAATAATGGAGTAGACCTTGGTGGCTAGCTTTAGAAAGGTAACCTAACGGGTTTTAGCAAGGCAGGGGGAATAGGGCAGAGGGGCAAGGCCTGCCAGAGCCAAATGCTCTAGTGGGCTAGTGTCTCTTCATACTCAACTTCCCTGAGTTTATATTTTGAGGGCACCTGTTAGATTCACTGAGCTCACATTGTCTTAAAAGACAAATTGTCCTCCCCCCCATTTCTTGCCAACTCAGTACAAGATCCTGTTCATTTCTACCATTTGGTATTTTCAGACGCTAGGACATGTCAGCCAGCAGCTATCGGCCAGCACTGTGTGATCAGAGGGAATCTCTATGGTAACTGGGGAGCTGAGCATCATTTTACATTTAGTGGTCATATGTGTCTCTTTCTCTATGAGTGTCTCTTTCTGGGTTTTTCCCATTTTCTCTCAAGGTGAGAGGCTTTCTTATTTATAAACACACACAGAGAGACACATACACACAAACACAGACACACAAGTTTTATTTATGTGTATAAAATAAGGTTTGAAGGTTATTTTATGTATATACATGTTATATACTTATCTTTTAACACTGGAGTTTCACAGGGGGGCTTCTATGAAAATCATGGGGTACCACTTCCTTACTCTTTGCTTCCTCCATTTCCTAAAATACCATAAAAGTAGAACCAGATGAACTGGTTCAAAGGCTCAAATCTATCACAGAGCATCCTTGAGGGGAACTCAATGCTTTCTGAGTTTCAGCTTCTTTATCAAGAAGATGGGACAAATAATGTTTACTTTACAGAGTTGCTGGGGTGATTACATATAAGGGAAGACAGAGAAAGTAATCACCAAATATGTTACTCTCAGCAAGAATGTGTGGTGGATCACACCTATAATGTTAGCACTTGGGAGGCTGAGGAATGGTCTCGTAAAGGCTATTGGCTGAAGGAGCGGAAGGAGCTCCCGCAGCAGCAATTGATAACTGCTGTGTGAGAGAAAATTAATGACAGTGGCATATCTACCACACCCAGGGCAGGCTTCATGCTCAGAAAAGAGCTGAACAACAGAAAACAGACTACATGGTGTGGCTTGTTTGGTTGATTCTCTGTATGTGTGTGTGTGTTTATTTATTTATTTTTGGTGCTTTTTGTTTGATTTTGTTTGTTTTATAGCATGTGGCAGGCTGGGAAGATCCAGGAGGAGTTGTAGAAGAGGCAAGGATGTATGTCTATATATATTCTTGATGCCCAGGGGACCCCCAAACTTGAGTTATAGGTGGTTATGAGCTATCATGTTGGTTCTGGGAATTGGAACTGCAAAAGCAACAAGTGCTCTTAGTTGTTGAGCCATCTCCTATGCTTTATATCTACTTTTAAATTGATATTTTATTAGCTATATTCATTTGAAATATTTCTCAAAGTTTTAGTTTGTGTCTCTGTTTACTTTTATGAAGAAAATCTGAGTTTTAATTGTCAATTTATGTATCTATTATTTGACAATTAACAATTTATGCATCTTGACTAAAAAGTCTGTTTCTAGAGTTGGGGTGACACCTCAGCAGGTAAAAAAAAATCACCTGCCCCGAAAGTGAGGACTGTAGTTCAGATGCCCAGCAACCACATGAATATGGGGTAGATGTGGTGGCTCATGTGTAATCCCAACATGTAGCAGGCAGAGACAGGGGCTGAGATTTTGCCTTGACATATAAGGAAGATAGTAATGGAGAAAGGCACCTGATGCCAACCTTTGACCTCCATACCCAGGTACACACAGAAACATATACCCCCATACATGTGTGTACACACATGCAAAAGAAACAAAGTTCTAGCCCAGAGCTCTAGGAACCCCAGACTCTCACTGCAGACTCCACCCACCCCTGAGGCCTGCCGTTTCCTCCTCCCCAGATAAGATTTCAGTCTCAGGCTGCCAAAGTCATCTTCTGAGAGTTTTAATGCTTTCCTCTGTCACTTGGATTCTCTATCCATCTAGAACTGAACTTAATGGTGTGAGGCAGGAATTTATTTTCAAACAAAAAGTTAAATTTTCCAGGGAATGCAGGGCTGGAGTCAAGCGCTACCTAACATGAAATCTCATGCTCATAATTTCCATGCTATTCCAGGGAAATTCTAGCAGGACATTAAGTTGTTAAAACAATAACAGCTATGGGCCTAGAAGGATAGAGCAGTACCTCAAAGCTTGTCCTGCTGTTCTGATGGACATTCATCTATCAGTTCCCAGCACCCACATCATGCACACACAGTCGCCTGCAACTCCAGCAGAGGATTAGGTACCTGCTCTGGCCTCTGTGGGCATCAGCACACTTGGAACATATTCACCTCTCTCTCCTTCCTCCTGTTCCCTGCTCCAATGCTATTAAGCACCAAGGAGCAGACAGAAGAAGGAAGGCATACTTTCCACACTTAGCCATTGTCTGTTAGCAGGAGCTAAAGGCCAAATTAGATTCCCTCTTCAAAGTTTCAAGAAAGCACATGCCAACTTATCTTCAGAGCTTAGTGGCAACCGCTTTAGTTAGAATTTCTAGTGCTATGATAAAACACCACGACTAAAGCTGGGCGGTGGTGGCGCACGCCTTTAATTCTAGCACTCGGGAGGCAGAGGCAGGCGGATCTCTGTGAGTTCGAGCCCAGCCTGGTCTACAAGAGCTAGTTCCAGGACAGGCTCCAAAGCCACAGAGAAACCCTATCTCGAAAAACCAACCAACCAACCAACCAAACAAACAATCAAAAGACACCATGACTAAAAGCAACTTGAGGAGAAAGGGTTTATTTCCAGGAAACAGTCCATCAGTGACAGAAGTCAGGGCATGAACTCAGGCAGGAACTGATGCAGAGGCCATGGAGGAAAAGTGCTTATTGGATTCCTCCTCTTGGCTTGCTCGGCCTGCTTTCTAATAACACCCAGGACAACCAACCCAGGGATGGCTCTACTCACAGTGGCGTTGGTCCTCCCATATCAATCATCAATGAAAATAACACACCATAGGCTTGCCACAGGCCAATATAGTGGATTCATTTTTTTTTCAATAAAGTTTTCTCTTCCCAAATGACTCTAGCTTGTGTCAAGGTGGCAAAAAACTAACCAGTACCATTAACCCTTTGTCAAGTTGACACACAAACATATCACTATTTAACTAGAACATTTACTTTATTGCTTGCCCCCAAGATGGTATGTTAATATTAATACCACAATATAAAGCATTCCAACTGTTAAAAGTACCACAGTCTTTAAAAATTCAAATACCTTACAGGCTTAGTCTCTTTAAAATAGCCAAAGTCTCTCTGAAACTTCAAATTCTCTCTCAAACTCCAAATTCTCCCCCAAATCCCAAAGATTCTTAAGTGTGGGCTCCTGTAAAATAAAAATCAAATTACAAAAACAATGAGTCAAGGCAGTTACAACCAGATCAAGGTGTAAATAACTTAGTGACCAATGTCTGGAATTCACTCCTGAAATCCTGACCTCCAAAGCACAAAGTCCGTTTTGCTACCTCTGCCATCCAAAGCTCACACAGCTTGTCTTGTAGGTTTGGACTGGCATTGTTCCACAGCTGCCGCTGTCCTTGATGGCCATCCCATGGTACTGATACCTCCAAAATGTCAAGGCCTGCACTGCAACTGGGCTGTACCTCCACCAATACCCTCTCCTGGGCTCTGTGCAGGGAATGTTGATCTTGCCACATGGTACCAAGCCTCAGCTTCTCTCCATGACCCCTTCAATCCTGGACTTTCTACTGCAACTCACCAATGACCTCCCTTGGCTTCTCTCCAGGGACTGCAACCCTGCCACACGGTGCCAAGCCTTGGGTGCTCTCTATGACTCCCTTCCAGTCTTCAAAACCAGAACCACCCGGACGACTCTT
Organism: Ondatra zibethicus; assembly: GCA_004026605.1. Taxonomy (NCBI): domain Eukaryota; kingdom Metazoa; phylum Chordata; class Mammalia; order Rodentia; family Cricetidae; genus Ondatra; species Ondatra zibethicus. The sequence continues at coordinate 58,581 of PVIU01004834.1, read as the reverse complement.
GCACTACCAAGTTCAAATGCCAACACGAGATGCAGCCTTTGCCCCCTCTGGACCACAGCTTCCATGTACTGACCCTGAGGAAATACTTCTAGGTTTATGATCTTCAATGATGCTGGTCTCTTCTTAATCATAGCTGGTTATTAAGCCCCAGCTAATCAGCACCACAGATTCTTACTTCACTATTCTTTCAAGCTCCCATGAAACAGCCCACTGAACTCTGAGCACTCAATGGCTTTTTGAGCCCAAAGTTCAAAAGCTACAACAATCCTTCCCAAAACCCATGAACAAATCTACCACAACAGTATCCCACTTCTGGAGCCAATCCCTGTCTTGGGGTTTCTGTTGCTGTGATAAAACACAAAGACTTAAATCAACTTTGGGAGAGAAAGAGTGGGTTCATTTCACTTTTCTTTTTCAGGTAACAAACAGTCCGTCATTGAGGGAAGTCAGGGCATGAACTCAAGTCAGGAAGTGATGCAGAGGCCATGGAGGAATGCTGTTCACTGATTTGCTGTTTTCTTACAGTACCAGGAAAAGCAGCCCAGAGGGGGTGCCTCCCACAGTGAGCTGGGCCCTCCAACATCAATCATCAGCCAAGAAAATATACCACAGCCCAATCTGGTGGGAGAATTTTCTCAATTACTTTCCTTTCCCAAATGTCGCTTAGCTTTTGTCAAATTGATATAAAACTCGTCGGCCCAGGAACTAAGGAAATAAACATCAGAGCAGTACAGATGATGGAAGCCTAGCTTGTGATGTTTCAGAAGGAAGTTTGAGAGTCCCTTAAAGACTCTTCAGGGCTGTTAAATGTTTTGAATTGAGAATTTGTGGTTCTGGTTCGCTGGATCTCAATAAATGGCTTAACAAGAGACCAACACCATTAAGTAAAACCTTTGCTTTGCTGGCATAATTGATGCAGGTTCACTGGTGAGAAATCAATAGTTATTAAAGAGGGATCAAAATCATTAAAGCAGAATTGTCTGGGAAGTGTTTCCTCAGTGTCAGCACATAGAAACTGTAATCCAGCGGGGCCAAGGTTACCCTCATGCTGGCAGTCAGACTTGGTATATGTAAGAGACTCCCAGGTGGTACTGGTTTTGATGGCATGAAGGGGCCATGAAGAGGTCATGAAGAGCAGTTGGGGATTGGTACTATGAAAGGCTGGGAAAAGCCATTCATGAATGTGCAGCCTCATTAAGGAAGAAGTCCTAGGACAGAAGGGATCACAGAAGGTCTGGCAGCATGTGGCAGGCTTAGAGTACCTGCACAGAGTACCTGCACAGAGCTCAGAGGAGGCTGTTGGTGCAGTCAATTGCAGTGTAGACCTCGGCGTTTTGGAGATGCTAGCACCATGGGATGATTGCCAAGGACAGAAGCCCCCATGTAGCAAAGCTGCTCTGAGCCTAAGAGACAAGTTATGTGCACTGTGCCAAGCCCTAGAAGATCGATAGTCCTACAAACCTGACACTGAGCTTTGGGCTGTTGGATTTGGGTTTTGCTTTTATTGGATTGTGACTGTGTCCTGGTTCTTCCCTTTTGGAGTAAGGAAGCATGTAACTTACTTTTTACTGTACAGGAGTCCCCAGTTGGGAGACTTTGAACTTTTAAATAGACTTTGGAGTTTTAGAGAGACTTTGAATATTTTAAGAGAATGAACTTTTGAATAGTTTGAATTTTTAAGAACTGTGAGACTTTTGAAAGTTGAATATCTTCTATTGATATTAATATGAGATATTGGGGGTGAACAAGAAAGGAAAGGCTATGGTTTAATAGTAATGTGTTTATGTGTCAAGCTGACAAGGAATCAATTGTCCTGGTTAGTTTTTTATGTCAACATGTTATATGCTAGAGTCATTTTGAAGAGGTAACTGTGGTGCAAGAGATCTTGGTGGGCCAAGGGGCCATGCAGTGGATGAGAGCCCACAGGGGGTGAGGAACAGAAACACTGTGCAAGCAGAGCCTGTGTGGGAGTTTTATTGAGATAAAGGGAATGGGGGAGGGAAGAAAGAAAGAAATTCCGAGAGAAAGAGGAAGAGGAAGAAGAAGAGGAGGCAAGGACCAGTCTGCCTCTTCAGAAGGGGTGGGGGGAATCGGGTAGTGTCTCTTAAAGGGACCTTTGCAGCTGTGTATAGACTATGTAGTGGCGTAGCTGACCTGGGTTCATCCTGCCAGGTCACAGAGCCAGCACAATGCCTGAATCCTAACAGGAACCTCAATTGAGAAAATGTCCCCACTAGACTGACCTGTGGGCAAGCTTGTGGGTGCATTTTTTAAATTAGTGATTGAAAAGGGAGGGCTGGGGGCCAGCCCATTGTAAATGGTACCTCTCCTAGTCAGATGGCCCTGGGATAGTATAAGAAGGCAAACTGAGCAAGCCAGGAGGAGCAAGTTGGTAAACAGTACTCATCCATAGCTTTGGCTTAAGTACCTGCTCCCTGGTGCCTGCCTTGAGTTCCTGCTGTGACTTCTTTCAGAGATGAACTATGACAGGAAACTGTAAGTGAAACCCCCTTTCCTCCCCACGTTGCTTTTGGTTCTGGTGTTTGATCATAGCAATGGAAGCTAAGATCGACAAAGACAAACAAACAAATGCCACTTTTTGTTTTTTCTGTCCTGACACTGCCCTCAGCAGCAAGTTTCCAAGTTAGACCACTCGTTTCATTGTCTCCCTCCCTCTACGCCTGGCATTTTATCTTCCGTTTCTGGCTAGCTTAGACGGTCTCACCAAAGTCCCTTTCCTTGATCTCCCAAATTGGTTCAGCACCCCAGCTCTCAGCAGTACTCAGAGGCAGGCAGCAGTGTTAACCTCTGAGCTTCAGTATGAGGCACCATCAGGTCTGTCATGTAAGAGTCAGGAGCAGAACTTGCAGCCTGAAGCCAACAATGTTGTGAGCTCCTTGTTGAGAGGTCCTTCCTCCCTTTCCCTGGAATCTGCCCCAAGGGGCCTTTCTGCTGTGCTGAGTCCGCGTCCCCAGGGACCACTCCAGCTACGGCACTCCAGCCTCCTTATTTGCTTCTCCCACCTTTAAGATTCTTCTCTAGCTCATAAGATTCCCAAGGCTTGCTTACATCTGCTCCATGCTTTTGCACCTTACAGACACTTATCGCTAATAATAAGTGTTAGCCGTCCGTACCTGCACCAGGCACTCTGATACGCTACCTGCTGGCATTTTGAAGAAGAAGATGCTCCGGGATTATTATCCCATACTCTGTTGATTAGTCTCAAAGAGTGACTTGTTCTAGGTGAAGTCACACTGTCGGCATGTGGCAGGGCCAGGATTTTAATAAAGAATCAGGACATCCAGCTCCAAGGCCTGAGCTCTTTGCTTAATACTGTTAAAGTATCAGCATATTTTTCCTCAGGCATAAAAAACGCCCCTACTGTAAACAAAAGCATAAAGTTTGGATAACTGAGTTGGTGACAGGAAAGAGACCATCCTATCAGGACTTCTGCTCTGTAGAGGGGCAGCTTCTCCAAAACGCTGGCGAGAAATGTCAGCGGTCCACATAGCCTTCCCAGAATATGATAGTCTTTCCTGTTTTGTGTGGGTTAAGGCTCTTGCCACCCCAGCAGGGCCTGCTAACCCCTCCTCCTTCCCTCTGCTTCTTCTGGGAACACACAGTGCTATGTTTATGGAGACAATTCAATGACTTTTCACTGGGTCAGGGAAGGAATCCCTTCTCATGGAACTTAAATGCAAGCCTTTGGTTGATTTTTGGATTTGTACCTCCAGTAAAACAAAATCGAAGACCAAAAGTCAGACTTCAAAGCAGAGAAGCACAGAAGGCTTTTTCCAGCTGCCTCTGATGAGTGTGGGGGAGACAGGCACCCTTCTACTTTGTCCCTAGTGGCTCACAGCCACTTGGCCTGAGTATTTAATGCTTTTACATGACTCCCCCCCCCTTGGCAGGAAGAAGTTTCTAGTGCAGTGTAAACATCAGGAGAGAGCGGGGAAGCAATAACGCCAAGGTAAGGAGAGTATAGCAGCAGCAACAACTCAGAACAGTGCAGAGGTTTTCCCGGCAGCCAGTCACGGATGAAGAAGTGGTGGGCCACAGGAGCATCACCAGCCCAACCCTGCCCAAGGCACTTTCTATTATCCCTGCAGTTTTCCTCCAAACTGAATGATGCTTGGTGGGGCACCATTTTTTTTTTGCATTGTTTGCAGGTCTGTGGGATTTTTCCTCATCTCAAAGGACGTTGGGAAGGAGCAGGCTGGTCTCCGCCATTTCTGTGCCATGGTCATAGGGCCCAAGTCTAAGAAGACTGAGCCCTCCCACAAAGCCACTGAGCCTTAAGGGTAGGGATGGGATTCAAGGGAAGGAGAAACAGGAAATGGCAATTTAGCTAAATTCAGCTAAGCCTAAACCTCATTTAAAATATATTTTGGTAAGGCTCCAATTATACTTCTCCACAGGGCAATTTTTATTTTATTTTTTTTACAATGCTCTAAATGTAAAAGTTGGAAAGAGAACGCAAATGAAAACAGTCTAGTGATACCTGAAGCCTGAAATAAGCTCAAAATGATCTTAATTATTTAAGTACCTCAGGCTAAGTCTGAATGCTTTGTAAGGGCAAATGTGAATCAACCTACTCACTCACTAGAACACCTCCAGACGGTGGTTACCTCTCAGGTGGACCACTTTCTAATGGCCCTGCTCTAAGCATGGTCAGCTGTCACACGGGGATGGCGCAGCCAACCCTGGCCCTCCACACTTGTTTGGAGACTCAATGTGCTCAGCTGTCTAGAAAAAACAAAGTCACATAGTCTTTCCGTGTCGGGATGAGGGTGAGCATTCCTGTGAGCCCACCCTCGGTTCTTTCCATGACTTTGGTATGCACATGACTCAGACATCCTGCTCTTCATCACTCGCTGTCTTTTGGGTCGTTTGTTTGTTTAGTTCTGTTTTGCAGGGCTGGGGATTGAACCCAGCACCTCACTCATGCCAGGCAAGTGCTCTATCTACCTGATCCTCTTTCTGCTTCTTCTGTTTTGAAACTGAGTCTCATTAAGTTGCCCAGCATGGGGGACCTTGAACTCATGATCTCCCTGACCAGCCCCTCACATAGACTACCTTGGATTATAACCCTATGCTCTAGGCCTGGCTCATATAGTTCATTTTGAAATTCCATTCCCTATTCTAGGCCTTCATGAAGACTTCCCAAAAAAAATGTCTTAGCAAACTGGTACCCTGAAAGGTCACCAACAGAAAGAGGTTCTGAGAACGAATCAGCTGGAGAAATGAGCAGCACCAAGGCTTTGTGTCCTTGGAGCAGAGGAGTCTGGTGGCAGCGATGCTGATGCGCTGTGTCCCTCAGTCACTGAGGATTTTCATAAGCAGTGTGGTCACACAAGCCACCCTTTCAGATATTACCTATTAATACCCCCAAATACAGCTTAGAAAATGTTGCAGAGGAGGAAGGTGATGGTGATAATGTTGATGAGGACAGCGACACAGTGATGATGTTCTTCTAGTGTCAGGCATAGACATTTAATCCCGAAGCAGTCAAATGAGACAGATGGCAGAGCCAGACAATGATGCTGAGCAAGGAGAATATTTTCCCCAAAGTGCCATAGTAAGTAGGCATGGAACTGGTCTATGAAACCAGATCACACATATAATCTCACTTTAAAGGCCTATTCCTACTGTCTGTCCATGTGGCCCGTGTTCTGATATCCCTCAGGGGCTCAGACTGGAGAGGTTGGCCTCTATTCTATATGGCAGAGATTAGAATTGGATTGGTGGGAAGCCATCCAGCAGACCATAAAACAGTCTAGCTATACCCTCTCTCTGGACAGAATATGCATGAGATGGGTTGAGTTGAGCCTCCAAGTCTCCGTCTGGCAGAAGCCATGGAACAGGCCAGGGGCTGCCCTTGTAATGAATCTATCCCCTCCACCAAGTCCAGAGCTTTGCATTCTGGGAGCTCAAAGCTTTTCAGGTTGCCTGGCTTCTCACTAATGGAAACCTGTTGTGGTGCCCGTTGCTATAAACATGTTGCCGATTTGCATAAGTATGTGACATTATAAACGTTCCTGAGATCTTATCCATGCTGTTGGTACACAGCCCACAAAAAATAAAATAAAAAAACAGGTAGATGTACGGGCTACGAGTGTGCTACCTGACAGAAAGGAAGAAAAGGGAAAGCTTCTGCTCCTTATGTGGGCGGATGGGGCAAGGAATGGAACACGTACCCAACCCAGTGAGCGTAGCTTGCTTTGTTTTGCTTTGAAATTATTTAAGAGTTATTTTTCTTGTACCTCCTAAGCCACCTGTCACACTTGAAAAGATGGAATGGGACTATTAAGATTACATAAAGTGGAACTGTGCTCTGGAACAGCAGACCTGAGTGCTGGGGCCTCAGAGCAGGAGGACGTTTACAGATCCGCCATGTCGACAGGAGGCACCTTGTGGAAGTGGAACCCGAGGCTGGTGACCTACACGAGATGGTAACAGTCCAGCTAGAAACAGATGGGGCTGGACTTCCATAACCAGGACCCCCATGGCTTTCCGAAACACTCCACGCAAACACCCCCTCCCACTCTTCAGACATAGTAAACTGTATGTAAATACCACTACAGAGAACCGAATCCTTTGGCATCCAAGCTGAGCCTTAAAGGGTCCTGGCCTTCCTGAGGTCCCTCCAGCTCCTGGTATTAGCCAACCTTTTAGGACCACCAATCCTGAGTTAGTGGGACTGGTGTGCTTTCTAACAGAGTTCCTTTGAACCATTAAACCCCCCTAATGAGGTAGGTGTTATTATCTCTGCTATTTGGATGTGGAAATTAAGTTAAATAATGTGCCCCAATAACACAGCTGGAAGGGAGACTGGGATTAAGCCTAGGCCCCTGAGTGGGAGGTTGGGTTTCATCCACTTCATGGGCTACTGGAGAGACAGAGAGTACACAGGAAGCTCCTTTGCCCACACTGGGTGCTTTGCCAAGCCAGGTCCCACCCCCTGCTGTCTGCCCCAAGTCCTCCTCCATCACGTGCACTAAATCCAATAGCAATAGATCCTACTACACACCAGTGTATTCTATTTTCATTTACTCCAAATGGCCTTTGTTTGAGAGGGACATGAGCATCAGCTTCATTCGTGACAGCAGCCCCCAGACACTGACTTCTAGATGGCCTCATATTTGCCAAGCAGGTGGCCCTCCAGAGGCCCACAAGCTGGGGGACTATCCCAGCATGCTAGGTTGACAAGTCCTGCTTGTCTCAGAGCCAGGTATAAAAACTGTGCATCCTGTCACCATCCCAGGCAACCACAATTCTTGTGATGGCTGCTTGCCCCACCCACTGGTCTCCCTGTACCTATTGAGAGGTCTCCAACCCAACAAGAAGGCAACAGGGCTCACCGCAAAGGCGAGTTGGCGTGAACAGGGGAGGAAGGGAACAAAGAACCCAAGAAATCCAGGAAGTCATGGACTTGGGCCAGTGTGAACTTCCTCCGTGGAGCCTGTACCTTGCCCCTGTCCCAGTGGTTCACTTTGGGGCTTCCTGTCCTCATTCTTAGCGGGTGGACAGAGCCAAGTAAGGACAGTGACAACCCATCAGAAAAACCAGGCTTTCTCTTCTACTCCCATATCCACCTCACAGTGGCCTCTGGGCAGGGCTCTTTAGCCTGAAGCACCATTATCCAGTGGCGAACACCTGTATTGATGGGGTGAGAAGCTGGGAGTGGCGGCCACAGGGCCCACAGAGTTGGTGTCCAGGCTAATGGAAGTCAGGAGATGATGTGGAGGGAGGGATCCGTGTTTACTAAGCACATACTACCTGCCAAGAACTTGACAGCTGTAATCTCACTTAATCCTCACAGAAATCCTATGAGGTAGGAATTATTATCCCTTTTGTGCCAATGAGGAAACAGAGGGTCAGCAAGGTTAGGTTATTTTCCTGGGATCACATGACTCCTGGGGTGGAGCCAGAATTGAAATGCATGTCTTTTGATTCCAAATCCTATGGTCTTTCTGAGAGCACTAGTACCCCATGAGATCAACTCCAAAGGCATGTTGCCTGGTGACGTTGAATAACTAACTGCTCAGCTTTTCAGCATCCTGCAGTACAGATGAGGGTAAACACAGTGCTGGTCTCTAGGGGTGCCTGTGGCCTAAGTGACTTGTGCACACGTACAATACTGAGAGCAAAAGCCAACCCCTCACTAATCGTCTAAAAAAGAATTCTGAGAAAGAAACCTTTGCTTTTCCCCACGGCCCTGTCTTGTGCCTCAGCTTTCTCACCTGTAAAATGAGCATTGCACCGAAGGAGGCCTAATCTTTCCAGCAGGGTGTCCTATTCTGCTGATTGACGCTTAGTTCAAGTTCCTCCTCGGGCCCCCCGCTGGAGCTCACCTGTGGGGTCCTGGTTTCATACCACCATGACTGCGCCCCGGGATCGGGCTTGTTTCCGCACTGCATACCCACCCTCCCCCCCAAGCCTCCAGCCCTGTGTTGTGTGATTACCTACGGTTTCCTCTGCCAGTTTGAACTCTTCCACTTCTCTCAAGGACAGGTGGACTCTCAACTCTTCCATGAAATCACACTGGCAGCCTCGCTCTGGGCTAACCCCCTTCCCATAATTCCCTCCAACTGTTAAGCCCACGCTGAGTCACAGAGCTTCCAAATGGCTTACACTGTCTCCTGAAGTCTGTTGGATTCACTCAGTTCCCTCAAAGTCTACCCCACAAGGACTTGGAGCTGCAAGGTCCTGGACACGTGCTTGGTCACTTCCTCCACTATGGTGCCTGAGCTTCCCCACAGGGGTGCCTCTGTGTGTGATTCTCAGAACTAGGGACCTGGGTTCTAGATCATGTCTGCTCTCATGGAGTTCTCAGCGGAAGGAGGGAGCCGATTGGGTAACATGACTTGGGCATCACTGATAGTAATGAGTACTGTCTCAGAGGCACTGAGGCAAGGGTTCTGTCTGGAAAATGGGGAACACTTATGTGGGGAGTTCAAGGGTGCTAGCATGAAACAGAGTGGGGGTCGAGGTGGGGGGTGGAGGGGATAGAGTAAGGAGGCAGTGTGTACTGACTTCTCTGAAGGCCCACTCAAGCGCGTCTTGGGGAAGGCAAATGTCCTGGCAGTGATGAATGGGAAGGGGATGGTGCCCTGCCATCTGGCAGGATGCACCCAGGCAGTACCCTGGCCAGCCCTGGGGCCTAGTCCATATGCAGGTGCAAAGATCCTTTAAGAGACAAGCTCTGCCCACTCCCATCTCTCTCTCCCTGCTGTTATTCTGAGGAAAGCAGGCCTTTGCGCCTGCCTCTCTCTCTCTCTCTCTCTCTCTCTCTCTCTCTCTCTCTCTCTCTCTCTCCCTTCCCTTCCCTCTCCCCTCCACCCTCCTCTCAATAAACTCCACATTGAAACTCTGTCTGTATGGTATATTATCTCCCGCCGGTAGGTTTGAACCTACCATGTCTAAGGTCTCTCCCGCGGTCCTCCCCTGCCATGGGACCCACTAAGGTCCCACTCGCTCCATATCATAACAGGTGGAAAGGAACTTTTATTACCCATGTGGAACTGAGGAACTGAAGAGCTGGTGAGTGTAAAAAGAGCCTTCTTTGTTTTGTGTTAAAATGTTTTTTTTAAAGTGTAATTGTTTTTAATGTTTATTTTTCTTAGTTCATTTGATTTTGTTTTTAATATCTTTATTTGATAAAGATCCAGCATGATATAAGGGACGGTACTAGGTCAGGTTCTCAGAGGCATTGCTTGCTCTCCACTGAAATGGAGCAGTCCCCGACTGCCTGTGGTACCACCGACCCACGGTCAACTGTTGCCCAAAACGTTAATTAGAAAATTGTGGAAATCCACAATTAATAAGTCTTATTCATTCCCAATGTGGCATGGTGCTGGTTGTTCTATTTTATCATTAGCTTTTGGAACTGACCTCTCTCTGTGCTAATTTACGTTAATGTCGATTATAGGTGTGCAAGTATGGGAACAGACATTGTCTGTGTACGGTTCTGAACTATGAGACAGTTCGCAGACCCCCTGAGTGTGAGAACATTGTCCACTAGGATAAAGGGATTCACTGTAGCCAGAAACAAGAAGTGTGTGCAATGTGCACTTAACTCTTCTGGGATGGAGCTGAGACCTGCTGCTGTCTGCCATGGGGGCAGCAGACTTGGTGTGATGGCCCTGATCCTCCATCTCCCTCATGAGAGCTGTAAGCTACCCCAGTTGCCCACCCTCACCCTTCTTCTTTCTGCTCCTCCCCTCTTCCAGCAGCTTCCACTCCCTCCCAGAGAGCACTGGAATGTGTCCTTCCTCCTTTCCAGGCCTGCTCAGGGCTTATCGCTGATCTCCTGTCTTTCAAAGCCAGCGCTGACAATCATGGTTTCTCCTCTCCAGGTGCAAAGGAAATTGCCCCATGTAAGTGTCTGCTCATCTCAGGTCTCACCCCCAGGGTGGCTCACAGCCTGTCAGCCAAATCTGCACTAATGAGATGAAAGTTGGAACTTTCAATGATTTTTTTTTTGCACAGATCTGTCCAAAATTCTTGCCATAATAATAATTTCAGATCTTGGAGTGTCCCTTTCAGGGCATTTTCGTCACATTCTGGAAACGAGAGAAAAGTTGAGTGGCCCCAAGACAAAAGTGAATAAAGAAGGATGTGGGGTGGACCCAAGCTGGCTTCCCAGGTGCAAAGGTCATTCAGGTCTCCGAGTGTTAGATCCATTTCTGTGAATTGTTGCTTCTTAAAATTTAAATTTTTCTTCACAGATGGCTTGTACTGGGGCCTCATGGGAGTTTCTGATAGAATGGGAGTAACCAAAATGAAATGCAGGGCTGGGGTGGTGTCTCAAGGCTCAGTGTTCTTACAGAGGACTCAGCTCCCAGCACCCTCATCAGGCAACTCACAAGCACCTGTTAATTCCAGAGGACCCGGAGCTCTCTTCTTACCACGGCAGGAGCTTACATATGAGGCATGCATATGGCTGATGCGGGCACATGCACATCCACATAAATAAAAATAAATACAGAAATCTTAAAAGAAAATGAGAACAAAGGCATCTTGAAGCAAGAGGGAGTCGACATCCTGAAACTTCAAGAAGAGAGGAGGACCAATAGGGAATAATGACAGAGGGGGCTTCACGGAGTGTTCCAAAATTGATATTAGCCTCTGCGCAACCAGGAAGAGGTATTGATGCATCCCAACAGGACTGGGAGGTGAGTTCGCTGGCTCCAAAGTGACCTACAAAAAGCAGCTCGGAAGATCAGTGACTCAGATTCACACCTGTACTGCTTTGGGGCTGGTCTTCCACCCTTTGAACCTGTTTCTGCAGAGAAAGATGAGGGTGGCCCTTCTTAGGCTCCTTTGAGTTCCAAATCCTTTTCTTAGACGTGGAACATGATGGTCTTGTCCTGCTCTATGAACTCCCTGAAACTCATGTTGGCGCTAAAGCCAGAGCTGGGCTTTAGATTCTTAGCGTTGGCAACTACCCAGCTGCAAACACAACTTCACCAGCCCATGAGAAAGCCCAGAAGCACCTAGCATGAAAGGGGACATTCTGCAATTGAAGCGTCCTAGAAAAAAGGGTGCCCCCGAGGCCACCCTCCAGGCGTCAAATACAGCATGATGGTTTTTAGAAAGCGTCTCTGTTTTCCATTACTATAACAAAAAGCTCCACAATGAATTAATTTATATGGAAAAGTCCAGGGTTGGCATATGCTCAGCTCCTGGTGAGGCCTTTGTGCTGCTTCAACTTATGCTGGTGAGAGCAGGCGAGCAAACAGGCATGTGTGGGGTCAGCCGCACACAAGGGGTAGTCTGGCTTTATACCCATCTGATCTGGAGGGGCTAGTCCAGTCCCAAGACACTGAGAACTCATACCAGAAAGCCACAATCTTTCTCCAATTTCATTGTGTGTTTTGGAGAGGACACCTACCTGTAGCAAAAAAGGTCCAGAAGGTTCTACACACACTTCAATTCATGTCCACTTCTGGGGCTTTGGTTCTATGTTCTTCCCATTTCCCTTTCAATCTTTTGTGTTTCCACTCATGGACAAAGGTCCTCTTCTATGGTTGGTGATGACTACTATTGTCAATGAGTCAGAAGCAAGGCGTATGCCTCCCTGGAGCCTGTCCCTGTCCCCATGGTGCAGAATGCCTGTGTCTAGATGAAGGAGTCTTTGTTGCCTGCCACAATGTCAAGATGATGAGCAGAAATCAGAAGGGAGGTGGACCCATGCTCCCACGGGAGTGAACCTTGAAGATATTATTCTAAGTGCATAAACCAGTTATAAAAGACAAACATTACTGGATGTCACTCACATGGAGAACCCAAGGTGTCATATTCACAGAGAATATAGACTGGGAATCATCTCTTGTTGGGGAGATGGCAAGGGAACCTATTTAAAGCTTCAGTTGGAAAATAAAGCTATCCTGGAGAGGTGATGGTCATATGCAAATCGCTTAATGCTGCAGAACTGTATGCTTTAACGTAGCACATTTGATGCCCTGTGCACCTCACTGCAATGAAGAGAGGAATCTGATTTACCCCTCTTCCTCTGGGCTTCTTCAGGAGCCACTTGTAAAGTCTGCTAATCTTTGTTGATTTTACTCTGTCCACAGGGTTAGTGAGTTTTCATGCGCAGAGTTAAGAGGGAGATGTGGATATGTTGGCACTCCGCTTGGCTTTAACATTTCGGAAATATTTTTGTATGGTGCCTATCCATGGGTTCTGGATAGTTGCTCAGCAACAGGACAAGGAGGTGGTGATTCAATGGTATAGCTAACTCAGGTTAAGGGGGGGGGCGAATTGGAGGGTGAAGCAGAAAGATCAAAATAACTGGGATTGATAGGAGTGTGCACTGTGCTCCACTGACTAAGGAAAGAATGGGGCCATGGAAAGGGAGGCGGTGAGTGGGCACTGCAGACTACTGCGGAGCCCTTCCCACTGGGGGCTGCCGGTTCCTACTGTGACTGACTCAGGGAACCTTGGCTGTTGCAGCTTCTTTGACACCTCGGGAAAGTGAGCTGTCTTATCTCCTCTGCTGCCTCTTTGCCGCCTCTCACTCTGTTACTTCCACCAACTCTTTCTATTGGCACGAGCAGCTGGAGTGCCCGGAGCACCCTGCTAATTAGTTGCCCGTGGCCTGTGAGCACAGGTGTGTGTTAGTCAAGATTTCCATGCTTGGGGAAATAAATGGTTTGGATTATAATGACTTCCCTGCTGGTCCAAATTCTGAGAACCTTGATGCCCGGGACAAATTTGTGCCACCCAGCTTACTTCAGTACAGCAATTCACACTTCTGGGACACCCGCTCCCCAGCAGGAAGTGATCTTGGAAATCACTAGGAAATACTCTTCAAAGGTCAGAATCAGGGCTAGGTTAAAGAGCACTGGCTGCTCTTCCAGAAGACCAGGTTGGTTTCCCATCATCCACACTGTGGTTCACAACTGTCTATAACTCCAATCGCAGGGACCTGATACCGACTTCTGGCATCTACAGGCAATGCACAAACATGGTGCACAGACATACATATATGTTCAGATATACACATAAAATAAAATACATAAAGTTTCAATTTTTTTAATGGTCAGTGTGCTCTTGTTGGGTTGTAGATTATAAGTCTGTGGTCCCAGATCTTCAATACTAGCATGCCTCAGCATCTCCACCTTTAGGTGTGTGCCCCTGGGAAATGAGGATGCCTGTCCACACTAAGATTTAGAGATGCATGTTTACAAAAGCATTATTTGGAATGTACACAACGTAAAAGTAATTTAGATGAGCTGTGAATGGGTAAATGAAAGTTGGTGTATCTGTACCATGGAATAGCATCCAGCCATAATAAAGGGATTACTATGATATGAGGTAAACTCTAAATACACTGTGTTGAGCAAAAGAAGCCAGTCACAGAGGACAATGCAGACTGTAATTACAGTCATAAAATGCTCAATACAGAACAGCCTGCAGAGATAGAAGATGTGGAGTTTCTCAGGGATGATGGGTAAGAGAGACAGAAAAATGATAGCAAAACACACAGCACTTCTTTCTGAGGTAATTATACTATGCAGATATGTGAGTATAATGTACCCATTAAACTGAAAGCTTTTTAAGTGGGTAAATGTTAAGCTATGCGACTCTTATCAATAAGGCAATTAAACCCCCCACAATACCAAACCGGTATAAAGATATAAAATTACATTGTTATTAGTGAAATAATTTTTTAGTTCTGCTTGAAGCTGGCTGAGTGGGTGGCTTCTGATCTCTTCCCTATTTTGACCCTTGTGCCGCCCCTCCACTGGGCTGGGCCATCTTCCTAGCTCTGCAGCACATTACACAGGGGTCAAATCAGTCCATTTACCAATCTCCAAATAAGCACTCCTTCTCCGCACATGCTTCTGTCCACAGCCACATGACTGTTCTTCCGTGGATATATCCACAGCCCAGAGGCTATCCCATCCATGCATCTGTCCACAGCCACATGACTGTTCTCTCATGGATCCGTCCACAGCCCAGAGGCTATCCCTTCCATGCATCTGTCCACAGTCACATGACTGTTCTCCTGTGGATTCATCTACAGCCCAGAGGCTATTCTGTCCATGCATCTATCCACAGCCCCATAACCATCCTCCCAGGGTTCTAGCCACAGCCCAAACTTGGCTTTCCCAAACTACCTGTCTTTAATGGTCCTGTTCACACTGCTCCATGTCACAGCCCAGTGCTGGCTTTGTTTGTCTAGAACCTTGGACCCAATGCTTACATTTTCTTGTCTTTGCTTCTTTTTCTTGAAAAATGACAGTATCAGGCTCCCAGCACAATCAGAACAATAATTCTTAAAGATGTTCAGGATTCCTGGAGATGTTTTCAAAGGGGGGTGGGAGGTGGATGACACTGTCAAGTGAAGTTGAGAAACATTGAATTAAATAGGTTTCCTCACAATGGGACTTATTGTTATTATATTTTTAAAATATAATATTCAACCTTTCTTGGGCTTTTACACACACACACACACACACACACACACACACACCCTTCCCAACAAAATTATGACCAGAATATGCTGGAATTATTGATCTTTAAGGATCTTTTTGGATCTAATACAGTTTTTAAAAGTTACCGTATTTAACCTAACTTTATTCCTAGTCCCTGCGTGGGCACCATCTTCATCCCCTTTGCAGCCCTGTAACAGCTTATGTCACTCTATGTAGAAAGAGAAACTTTCATTTTGATTTACATCAGTATGCTGTCATGGTAAGGAAGAAACAAACAGGAAAAAAAAAAAGCAAGCCAGGCCAAGGAACTAAACAAAAGCCCGTGGATTCATACACTGGTTTTGCCACTGCTTGTTGTCTTCATCAGTTCAGGCTGCTGTGACAAAACGCCAGAGACTGACTAGGTGGCTTACAATCAATAGAAACTTATGTTCGCAGATCTGATGTGATGAATGCCCACATTCTGATTCACGGATGGTGACTTCTCTGCGTGTCATCTCATGCCGGAGGGGGAGGATCATGCTGAGATCCCTCAGACCTCCTTCCTGTACACACTCACCCCATTCATGAGGAATCTACTATCCCTCAAAGATTCCATTACCTTCCATCAATTTGAGCTTGGATTTCTTCAAATGAATTGTGGGAGAATCTAATTATCAAACCCATCACACCTGCAAGAGAAACTTTTAGTAGCCATTTCTCACCCTCAGTGTGGAGAAGGGATGCCTTATCTGCGCTACTATAGGAGAACAAGCAAGCACAGACTTCCGGGCCTGGCACTTCGAGGACAATGGCTATAACTACCTCTAGGCAGATTGCTTCCTTACTTTCTTGTCATCCTTGAGGGCCTTACCACACCCCAAGCCACCAGCACACTAGTCCAGCACCCACACTCTGCCCAGAACATGATCTAATGCATGTGGATTGGGATTCATCTTTGTGTGCCTGTTTATCTGTGTGTGTGTGTTACCTGCATATGTGTCTTGTGCCACATGCATACAATGCCAACAGATGCCAAGGCCATTGGCTCCTCTGTAAATTGAGACTAATGATTATTAGCAGCCATGTGGGTGCTAGGAACTGAACCCCAGTCCGCTGCAAAAGCAGCCAGTACTTTGAGCTGGTGAACCATCAGTCTCCAGCCCCAGATTCATCTTATTAAGGTGAATTAATTTGTGGAATTTTTTTTTCAGGAAGAAAGCATCATTTTACCTTCTGCTGATACTTCTCTGCTGGGTTACCTCAGCACAGAGCTGTGCGGGAATAAAATCCCTACCTGGTTTTTACTTGGGGTAGGATTTTCTAACCAGACATATCCTGGGGCAGCTCAGAGAGGGAATACTGATAAAGATCCCATAGCAAGGGAACTGGAGCAGAACAAATTCATTAAGTACGTATGTTCCTGTTAAGCCTCGGGAGATTCTTAAGTCCCATTTTGTACGCAGTCAGCAGGAAGTGTTTGGGAAAGGCCAAGCAGGCTAAGGAGGAGGGGTCAGCTTCCTTGCCAACAACACTCTGTTCCTGCTGCTAAAACTTGAGGGGTTTTCTGATACAGACTCAAGTGCTGGGAATCATGAAGCTAAGTGATGTCTGGGGTGAGGTGGGTCTCACAGATGCAGTTTGCAGAGAAGGCGAGATGTGCACTCGTGACCATTAATTGAGGAAAACAGTTCATAACCCATTCGCATCCCCTGAGCCCTTGTGGGAGAATATGCTTTTCTGTGCTCTCTGCACCAAGGTCGTTTTACTCCTCATCCTCATAAACATCGACTATCAATGCCTTGTCTTTCCCGCTGCTGTAGTTTGAGAATGGAGTCCTCTAAAGGCCTGTGTGTTAGAGCCTTTGGGTCCTATCCTCAGCAGGCATCATGGACCCCTCACCTGGGACCCTCACAAGTCCACTCTTTCTTGCTTTCTACCCATAAAACGGATGGTTTGCTTCATCTCCTGTTTCCATCATGATCTGCTGCAGGGCCCCAGTTCGCACGCGAGAGGGATAAAAACAACAGGACTCCAAGGCACTGATCATGGACTGAAACCTCCAAATCAGAAGCCAAAAGAACCCTTCCCCCACTATAAGTCGCCTTAGGCATTTGTTAGGGTGGCAGCTGACTGCCACTTGCTAGAGCTCAGGCTCCTTGATCTGGAGCTGAGTCTCCCTCTCTGCTCTATATTATCGTCGCTACGCATGGCACTGATGTGGTAGCTAATAAACATGGTGCATCCTGAATGGCTAACATGGTGCATCCTGAATGGTTAACATGGTGCATCCTGAATGGCTAACATGGTGCATCCTGAATGGTTAACATGGTGCATCCTGAATGGCTAACATGGTGCATCCTGAATGGTTAACATG
>PVIU01004834.1:0-41177 GCA_004026605.1 Ondatra zibethicus | reverse complement strand
GTGGCCCCGTACAATATAGACTGGTACAGAGGAAGGAGGAGGCACAGAGCCGCATGGCTGTGGGCAGAGAGGTCTACTGAGGACAGGAACTTCCCAGCACAGGGCTGTGAGCTGCATGCACATGCTTAGCTCACTCTCAAGAGACAGCGATGAAGCTGTGGAAGGGTGAGCGGCAGGAAGGAGGAGTGGGGAGCCTACTTCATTAATCTTTTCTTCCTGTCACATACCACTCACCCACTGCAAGGCTAGTCTGAGGTCCACTGTGGTCCAAGGCCTGGAGTCCAGCTCAGGATGTGGGCTCGGGCTAATGGGACTTTAGACTTTAACAAGCCTAGAACAGCAGGGGAAGCCACAGTGACAATTTGGTCACTCCATGTCAAGAAAATGACCAAAATCCTCAGTTTAGATAGTGGGGATTTGTGCCCCACAGAGAAGACTCGCTCCATCTGTGACCTAGCACCAATGCCCATGCCCCAGTAGCCTGCCCCCTTCCGCCCTCTTTCTGAAATAGTCTTGTAGCTTGTTCCATGGCAAAGTACCTGAAGGACATCACTCAGACAGAAGTGTCTACAATCCCTGGCCCAGCACCAACCAGCTGTGTCACCTAGGACAAAGCAGCCTTTAGTCCCATGCCTGGAATCAGGCTATGCTCAGCAAATGTGCTGTAATTAATAATAATCTCTCATCATTGTCATGATGTGTGCACCCACCTGGAAAGACAGTGAAGAGGTCTAAGGCCGGCAACTTAAAAAGCATTTGTTCTTCTAGCTTGACACATGATTCTGAATCAAAGCAGAGAATTTCTATTTATATGCAGAGCTATAATGTCTGGGCCCCATGCCTTAATTCCGGGTGGGAATGCAATTGTGTCAGGGTTTACTGCAGAGGAAATGAATTCCAATGGTTTGGGGTCACACCAGGGAGCAAGGAGGTTCCCAGTCTCCACAAAGACTATCAAGTCCAGTCATGGCATGGAAGATGCAGGACCTCCTGATTCTAAAGGAATGTGTGAGCTTGCATAACAAAAATCTCAGGGGGACAGTGTTCAGTGGACAGAACCGTTCTCTACACACTCCCAGAAATAGTCCCAACACAATATCCAGAACTTGTGATTTTGCCACCTTAGATGGCTACTGGGGACCTTACAGATGAGATTTAGTGATGAACCCAGCAGGGGAGAACTGCTAGCCCTGGGTCTTATTGATGGGACCCAGGAGCACCAGGAGATCATCACAAATGAAGATGGAGGGAGGAGAATTAATGCAAAGTCATAGCTCTGAACCAGGAGCTATTTACATACTCCCATATCTTCTGGGAATAGGAAATCAGTTTTCTCCAACAGAGCAGCATTGGACATTCGTTTGCTAGTGCCTGCTCCCAGCCAGAGTGCTGTGGGAGGAACATGCGTCTTTTCGCTAGGATTCTTTGCTTCCCGGTTTAGCTTTTGAAAAGCAGACAGAGTTGGTGCGTGTTCACTAAACTGCCTCTTGCATTCAGTCATTGTGCCTCCTCTTCAGCATAGAGTCCTGAGGAACCTCAAACACCGCAGACAGAATGAGCAAGCTGAAGAAAGACGTTTACTGAGGGTGAGGAAACATTGGAAAGCCTAAAATCCAGGATCTTCTCCAGAGCTGAGGGTTTCAGAGTCTCTGAAGGGCTTTCCTCTCCTACTTCAAGGCTGGTCAGTTTGAAGAAAGCCAAGGTAGCAAAGTAAAGCAAGCCAAGTGTCTTCACATGATTGGGCAGGCTTGATACCCCGCCCCCTCCAGGTTCCACAGTGGTCTTTGGGTAAACAGCTCTTTCTGTCTTGGTCAGGGGCATCCCCAAAAGAGAGACTGCTAAAGCTTGCCTGCAGATGATTGGAGATGTGATTCCACCAAGTGAGAGAGTAAAATGGGGTGGAGTGGGGCAAAGGGAGCTGTAACAGAGGGTGATGTGAGGAACGGGTCTCTGGAATGAATCCATCATGGCCTTCAGGGGAGCCTTAGGAAATGTCTCCTAAACTGGGCACTCGGTGACAATAGGAGGTATTTCACCCCAATGAACTCTAACTTCCTCCTACTTCAAGTGGTCTATGCTTGAGTACAGAGCAAGTAGCAGGGCCTTGAAAGATTTCACCAGTGCAAATCCTGTCAACATCTGCCTGGGATTGCCTCCACATCATGGCTAGATCGAAAGGAGAGGCCGAAAAGCTTTAGAAGTTGTGTTCAAGAGCCTTCCAATGCCTATGCAGACTGGTAAATCCTGATGAAATGAAGAGCAGGGCCCTGCACCACTGATGTGCACTGCCCTGTTGCGTGCTGGCTCCCAGTATCTGCCAGAAAAGAGCGCGGGTAGACTGTGCATGAAAGGGAAATTTCACTTTCTCCCCCTCAACATTAATGTAGAGCTTCTGGACACAATTTGTATTGGCGTATAACCATGGATGCTGATTCATTTGTGGTCCTCACATGTACTATAGCCAGAAAGGAATGAGAAGAGACAGTGAGGTATGTTTCCTAGCTAACTCAAAACTCTGCATATCCCAGGGCATAGGTCCACTACCCAAAACCATTTATATACTGGGGAGTAAAGCACTCCTGCGCATTTTGTTAACCTTCAGAGTAAATCCCATGCAGTACAAATGGTAGGGATTTAGCATCTAGACAAGCAGGCTGAGGCTCAGCAATGCAGGACTGCAGACTCCTGAATGGTAAAGCTAGAAATGAAGTCTCAGTCATGATTCTAAACTAGATATTTGAATAGTGTGGACTGAGTACTTTAACCAGCTGACCGACTTTACTGTTCTGCAGAGCAGGGGTGGTTTGTCCAGCTCACAGAGCAGGTATCTGACAGCTAAAGGTAAATCCCTGTGACAAAGGGCTTCTGCTCAGACTCCTGCAGTCTCTTCAGAAGAAACAGGTCCCTGCATCCCTGGTGCTCAGTAATTAGCAAGTGTTCAACAAGAGCATCTGAGTACATGGAAGCAGCCTGCTCAGACATACAACAGCATTCGAAGTGATACAAAGAACTCTTTGTCCCGACTCACCCAAGATATATGAACCTGAGACCCCATTGCTCTCAAATTCCTCAGCCTTTCCCACAAAACCACAAAATCGGCACCAGGAAGTTAGCAAAACTGTGTTAGAAGAGAAAACATCTATTCCTCACATGCCAAGCCAGTTTCAACAATTGTCCTGAGAAGGCCCTTCATAAGGATCCAGTCAAGGCTCCACATCGCTTGTCTCCCTGCACCTGTTCTAGACGAGGCCCTTGGTTTGTCCCTGACTCTCAAGCCCTTCATAGCCGTCAAGGGCTATGAACATTACAAGCCATTTCTTGAGTAGAAGAACTTCCGGTTTGGGATTATCTGACTGCTGGTCTTGATTCGACCGTACATCTTTGACAGGAATGTCCCAGGATGATGCTGGATTCCTCCCACTACGTCCTCTCACATGGTAGCAATGTCTCATTACTGATGACACTCACTGACCATTTTAAGGTCAGCCACTTTACTCTGCTCTAGAGTGAGAGTAGATGATAAGTCTCAACAGTGTGGGGGTAGACCATAATTCTCCCCTTTCTCATCAAACTATAAATTTATTCACTTAATAATTTAAATATTACGTGAATATCAATCAATTATAAATACATTCAGCTTGAATATGCTGTGTCCTACTTTTCTCCACCAGGTTACTGCTGTTGCTATTATTTGTTCTGTGCTCCAGTTATCTCAGATTTGGCTAGAAGGAGCCCCTTCAATCTGCCTGTGCCCTGAGCTCCCCCTGACTTTGTACCCTAGTTTACTTTGTGCTTTAATGGCCATACCCCAAGAGAAACACACTTCCTTTGGGTCCTCTGGTTTGTTTTACTGATGTCTGTATTTGGAAACCAGGATCTGGGCCCTAAATGTACACCCTTAATTTTGGGTGTCACTGTTCCCAGTCCCTTTCAGTAGGCAGAGTCATGGTACACAGGTACATGCGAGTTTGCACGGGAGCACGCACACACACACACCTACATACACATTTATTTCCACCCCTTACTATATACTGAGAACCATGAATTTACATTACATGATACATCGTAAACCCAATGCCATGGGGTGCATCCTAATTTTCTTCTTTACCATATTTGTGGCTGTTTTCTTTAATAGCGTAAAACTTCTTTCTCATTATTGCTCCTGACATGCTTGTTTGGTCAGTCCCTCTGAGTATCAGCTGTCTTCAGTTGCCTTCTCTCTCATGCAGATGCCCATCTTCCCTATGCATGCTCTATGTTCAATGCAGTTCACACACACCCTAACCCAATGTGGACCCCTGTCTCAAAACTGAAGTTAAGAAAAGAAAAAGAGAGAACCCAATAGCACTCTTAGGGAGAGAATGTCAACCTCTCTCTCTCTCTCTCTCTCTCTCTCCCCCCCCCCTCTCTCTCTCTCTCACACACACACACATACACACACAAGTTTTAAAGGAACCCAGGCTAGAAATTAGGTTGATGAGAAATCTAAGCTTAATGACTACAGGAAGAGTCAGGATGCCATTGGAGAGGGAGGAAGATGTGAAAAACCCAGAATTTTGTGATGACATCATGGACCAGAACTGAGGCTGGCATAGGCATTTCATAGGTGAAGAAACTGAGGTCAAATAGAGTTAGTGTTGGACAGGCAAGAGCCATGCTTCCTGACCCTAACAGGACCCCCAGCATTTCAACTTCAATCAATCTTTTCTCTTGTATTTCCCTGAAGCACCATTGTCTCAGGCGTGCCCTGCTCCAATCCAGCCACAAGCTCGGCTCTTTAGAAGGGGTTTTCTCATCACTACTTTTCAGGTTTTACATAGACCAGTGTATTGGTGATTTTCTTTGTATCTGTGCTTCTTGAGGTTCCCTTTCCTTCTTAAATATGGTTTTTATATTCTAGTGTCTTGGACAGTTAAAAATTATTCTTGAACATTATATTTTAAAATATTGAAGCTGCTCATTCTGCCTTTTTCCTTCTGCAAATTTTGAGTTTTATTGGACATATTTAAAAATACAAGTTTTACTTGCATGCTGATACTTTGGTCTTACCTTAGACACAACTAAAATCATCAAAGTTGCACCAGATACTTTCTATGTGTGATTAGGGTTTTTATTTTTTTTAACATAAACTGGAGTTATCTGGGGGAGAAGGAACCTCAAATGAGAGAATGCTTCCATCAAATTGACCTGTAGGCAAGTCTGTGGAGCATTTTCTCGATTAATAATGAATGTGGGCCTCATGGTTACTGCTTCAGTCCTGTCTCTGAGGTCCTGCCTTGAGTTCCTGACTCCTTTCCCTTAGTGATGGACTGCAGCCTATGGGGTGAGAGTCGCCCCTCCTCCCCGTGTTGCTTTTGCCATTATGTCTGTGGTGGCAGTAGAAAGCAAAGACACTTTTTTTTATCACTTATGTGTGTATTATCATTATCTGATTTTCTTCTTGGTTCTATTACTTCTTGTATTTGTTTGATGTTTATTGGCTGGTAACTAGTGGTACATGAGGTCATAGAAGCTCTGAATGATGTTTTCTCACACCAGAGAACATTCATCCTATTCTCTGATAGACAAAGAGACTGAGGTCATGCAAGAAGAATTGAGCTGAGGCGTGTTTGCACACTGTAAACAACCCTTTACTGTGGTTTACTCACGTTCCAGGTATGCAGATTTCCAGGGGGCCTAAGTGAGATCAGGAGTACTGAAGTACTTTCTATGCTTGACAGGGAGCTGAACTCCAGGTTTGGACCAACTGGGCTGCACTCAGGAAAGCCATAGGGATGGGACGCACAATACCCAGTGGAAACATTGTTTCGTTTTTCAACATCTTTTGTATCAATTTAGTCTGCGAGGCCTGTTCACGTCCATTTTGTAAGTCTCTAGCAGAGCACCCTATACTGAGTAACTTACAGTAAAGAAGGTTTGGAAACCAACTGTTCTGGAGCCCTGCATGCCCAAGGACTGAAGATACTGCAAGAGACAAGATGGCAGGAAGATACGGAACTAATTCTTTTCTAATGACATCAATCCCACCTTCATGGCCCAATTTATCATAAGCTGGTGGCTTAGCCTTCAGCACATGTCCTTTGAGAGACATGTAAGATCTATACCATAACATTTCCCTCTGGTTCCCAGAAGCTCATGTCCATCCCATAATACAAAACATATTTAGTACATTTTTAAGAGTCTCTGAAGTCTTAATAGTACTAACATTGCTTAAATATCTCAAGCTTGCTCTGAAGCTCAAGGAGCTGTGTAGTTTTTTCCTCTGAATTTAACATCTCCTCCTAGAGGGAGGAGGGAAACTTAGAAGGCTCAGGAAACTCCTGAGACTTAGAAAGTTCATCAAAGCCTCTCTCCAAAGTTATATGAACAGTAACAATTCCTGGGGAGAGGTGGCATGGAAGTCATCCAAAGGTTTTCAGGGATGCAGCAACTCATGTCTGAGTGGGATTTTCACTAATATAACTCTTCATCTACCATCCTGTGAGAAACCCCAATAAATCAAGTTACACGCTAAGCCAGACTAGGGTAGGATTTTTTTTTCTTTGGCCTGTCATCTGTGCCCAATTTGGGTGAACAGACTTTTTTTTCATGTCTCCCTAGGAAAAGTCATACAATACAAGGTAAACTCAACCCTCAGCTTCCATAAAAAACAAAAGAATCACATACTTCCAACATACATTGGCACCTGGAAATGTTTCCATTCCAAATGGGAGAAATAGGGACAAAGAAATGAAGAACCAGACTAAAACAAGGCTAGAACTTTTGGGTCAAGCACTAAATACCATAGCTCTGGATCTGGCATCCTGGGCCCACAGTGCCAGGATATGAGCTTGAAAGGTTTCAGAAGGTCTGCCCTACAATTTTGTTGGCTGCTGCTCACATGGCTGTTCTCTTAGGCCAGCCCTGTGCATGGCCTGCAGCTTCCCTCAGCAGGCATTTGACATTCCTGGCCTCTAGCTGGGTCTCCACTGCAGCTTTGGCTTCACTCCCATAGGACCACACTTTGTCCTTTTGCTGTGGAACAATGGTCTTGTACTTTGTAAAGATTTGTCACTTGTTTTACTTTAATAAAATGCCGATTGGCCAGTAACCAGGCAGGAAGTATAAGCAGGTGACCTGGAATGAAGTAGAGGTGGGGCAATGAGAACAGGAGAATTCTGGGAAGAGGAAAGAGTCAGTTTCCAGTTGACACAGAGGAAGCCAGACACAGAAGAAGCAAGATGAGAATGCTTCGCTGATAAAAGGTACCAAGCCAGGCAGCTAACACAGACAAGAATTATGGGATAATTTAAGATGTAAGAGTTAATAAGAAGCCTGAGCTAATAGGCCAACCAGTTTATAATTAAAGTAGACCTCTGTGTGTTTCTTTGGGGCTGAACAGATGTGGGATCAGGCAAGACAGAACTTTCTGTCAACATCCTTTTAGAGGTTGTTTGCAAGAACTCTAACACTGCAATATGGTCTAACCTCCTAGGATGTTAAAAGCCACTCTGACCCCATCCTTGTATTGTGCATGTGTACAAAATCAGCATCATCTGGACATTACTAAAGTCTACTACTGGCTTGTACAATAACCAAGTCTGCCTGGATCACAACTGTGTTGGTCTCTGAGTGCCTCAGTGGCTAAGCACTGGGGAAACAAATCTCGGAGGAATGATTCCCTTGGAAGCCCTGTGCAATTAGGGTGTGATGGGGCTCAAGTCACAAACAAAAATTCTTAAGTCTTTAGTGATTGGTACTTGCTAATTCCTGAGATGCCCCATGCTTGGTTGACAGCGTCACCTCAGCCCCTAACATCTTTATCCAAAAAAGTCTGAAACGTTTGGCTGGAAGCATCACCTCAGCTCCTGGCATCCATTTTGGAATGTTGGGTGGAAAGCTCCATTTAACCCCCCCCCCAGTTGCCACAGTCCAGACTACACCTCTGAGAAAGCCCACTAAACAGTGATTCCTCCCCAGAGAGTGTCAAAGCCACTCCCACAGGCTATTTAAATTGTCCCTCAGAGAACAAACATGTGGTCTCTCTGGTTCTCCTTCCCCCTCTGTGGTTTCCTGGTCTTCCTCCCCAGGGGCCTGAATGGCCACCCAGAAGCGCTGGCTTCCATTAAACCTGGCCTTTTTCTATTTTGTTTAATTTGGTCTGATTTGGATTATTGTGTCAGTGGAGAGGTTTGTCAGACCCAAAAAACTTTACACCCCAGAGGCATTTCCTATTATTCAGTGCAAAGTGGTTTCCTTCTTTTATTATTTTAGAATTCCATACAAGTATACAATGCAATATGACCAGACCCAATCCATCTCCCCCTCAGCTCCTCCCAATTCCCCCATCACGTCCCGTACTAACTTCATATCCTCTTTTCATAAATCATGGAGTCCAGTCAGTGCTGTTTGTATTGCCTGGGCATAGGACCACATAAATCTCTTTAGCAGCTGCTTCTTCCTTGACCGTAACTTTAAATATGTTCCCCTTCTGCTGAACTTCAAGTTTTTCAGCTTTCTGCTTTGCTTATACCTCCATTCTCACTGTAAACATGGCTAAAGGCATCTAGTAACAACCATGCCATTACCTGAACACCATGCTACTTTAGTATTTCCTCTGTCAGAAAATCAAGTCTATCTATTACCCTTTAAACTCAGCCTCACAAAAAGTGGGAAATAAACAGGCACATAGAAACAGGTACCTTGTTGGAATACAACCCGCAGGGCTCTAGTTCAGTTCCCAAGAGAATCTTCATTTCCATCTGAAACCTTGTCAGCATAATAGACTCTCTGTGTTCCTCATGACATTCCAATCTCTTGAGATACCACAACAATAGCCCATGCTCCACTCATAGCATGCTAGGCATTGACTAACTTGCATCCTCAAACTTTTCCAACTTCCTCCTGCAAACTGCGTCCAAAGGCTCCTGAACTACATTATCAGATACATTCACAGTAATGATCCTATTTGAGTGGGCCACAATTTTCTGTTAGTCTGCAAACCACTACCATGACAAAAATATCAAGACCAAAAGTTCTCAACCTTCCTAATGCTGCAACGCTTTAATATAATTCCTCACATTGTGGTGACCCCCAAGCATAAAATTATTTTGTTGCTACTTCATAATTGCAATTTTGCTGCTGTTATTAAATGCAATATAATTATCTGTGTTTCCCAGTGGTCTTAGGTGACTGTGACCTTCAAGGAGGTTGTGACCCACAGGTTGAGAAACCCTGATCTAGATAAACTACTTAGGGGAAAATGATTCCTGTTGGCTCACAGCTTCAAAGGTTCCAGCACCGTGTCATTATACTCGGTGCTTTCCAGCTCATGGGGAGGCAGCACATCATGATGGAAGCTGCCCATTTCATGGTAGCTGGGAAGCAAAAAGAGAGGTGGGGTTCAAGAGGCTGGGGTCTTAGTGGCTTCTCTATGACTGACCTGGTTTCCTTCCCCTAGACCTCTTTCCTAAAGGTTTCACCACCTCGCAATGGCAATGGTACTACTATTCAGAAGTTAAGCCTCTAGCAAATGGCTTTGAGGGGGCATTGAAAACCCAAACAATAGGACTGTCCCCAGGGGCCCAGACTGACAAATCCAGCTATCACCCAGGCATACATCCAGGGCTTGAGCAGGCCCACCCCCACATCTACTCCATTTATGACCTGCCAGAGTGTGTGAAGGGCCTGGTCCTGTGGAGCCATAGCTGCAGGATCTCCATGACAGGGGGCAGTAGCAGGACATCCAAGAGGAGTTACTGTGAAGGTCCAGTATTGACGGTGTACTAGAAGCCAGAGGCCTTGAACCTGACCAACAACACATGAACATTTGCAAGT
This sequence comes from Ondatra zibethicus, assembly GCA_004026605.1. Taxonomy (NCBI): domain Eukaryota; kingdom Metazoa; phylum Chordata; class Mammalia; order Rodentia; family Cricetidae; genus Ondatra; species Ondatra zibethicus. The sequence continues at coordinate 31,361 of PVIU01004834.1, read as the reverse complement.
AAATTTGTTTGGACAGAAAGGTCTACTGCATGGTAAGCAGCAGCTCCCCATGCCGCTAAGATGAATGAAGGGGGGATAGAGAGGAAGGAAAAATGGAGGATTGAAGTGTTTTTTCTTTGTTTTTTAATTAATATTTTTATTTGTATCTTTCATTTACATTTTTATTTTATTTTTATTTCTTTTTAAATTTTCCTTTGGGAGGACCCACATGGGTGAAGATATGGAGAAATGAATGGGATTGGGATGCATGGTGCAAAATTCCCAAAGTATCAATAAAAATTATGATAAAAACTATAAATAATAATAATGGCCTAGTCTAGGGGTCCCTGGGCTACTCAACCCCATTTCTGCTCTTTTGTCCAGTTTTCCACAATCCATCTACCACCACCTCTTTACCAGATTTGACCCAACATTCTCCCTTGTGACATGCCGCCCCAGAAAACATATGGTCTTGGGTTGACCAGGTGGCTTAGGGGTGAAGGCACCTGCCACCAAGAGTAACAACCTGACTACAGTCCCAGAACCCACATACTGGAAGGATAACAGAGCGAGATGGCTGTAGGTTTAGCCCTGGTTTCAGTTTCCTTGAGAAACTCACATAATGTCTTCTAGATGATATGGTGAAGAGTCGTCGGAGGGAGGAGAGATGTGCTCTGTTCAAAGGACCCAGTCAGAGCCGGATTATCCCTCCCCTACGGACACTGAGACCCATTCATCTGGCTCCCCCCACCCCTTCTTCCTCCTTTCCTTCCTCCCCTCTTCTTGCCTCCATAAGATCTCCTGGTAAGACTTCTGAGCTTCTTGCCTTACCTTTGTCATTCACCGGTAGCAGGACTGTAAGCCGATCACGTGCTCTCCCACAGCCTCAGTTCCTTCCTCTATAAAGCCAGTTGCTGCATGGATTGAACTTTCCAACTTTCCTGAAACAAGCTGTATTGGGAAGCTAGCCTGAATCAGGGCTTAGTCAACCACAGTGACCAGAGTGACAGCTCTTTCTCCTTCACCCACATACCACTGCCTTGTTGGGACACGTCTCTGCTGTCTTATTTTTGCTCTTCACATTAAAAATGTTTATCCATGAGGATTTATGTCAAAATGGCAGGGGGCAGGGTGGTGAAATTCCTTACACATGTTGATGAGAGAGTTTTAGCTCTGTGAGAGCAAAAATGTTGCCCTGCAGGGGAAAAGCTGTCTTTTGTGGAGGTTGTGTCCTTTCTAGCTATACCCCACAAGTGTCTGGTAACTTGGCTAAGCCAAGTTCCTGACATATTAACTACAGCCTCCCTTCCTTCCTCCCTTTCTTCCTCCCTCCCTTCCTTCCTCCCTTCCTTCTTCCCTCCCTCTCTCCCTCCCTCCCTTCCCTAGTATAAACTTAGAAATAGTTCACAAAAAAATATTTAACCCACATTTGTTTCAGTCGTTGGATTAAGCGGAATAGTTTTTGTATGTGCGTGTAATGTTTCTCTCTGTTGAGCATCTATTACACGGGGAGCACTGGGATAGGTCTTAACGTTCTAACCATGAATGAGACACAATTGTTTCACAGGAACTCACCATCAATTCAGCTTACCCATTTAACATGTATCTACTGTGTGTGGAACACCAGGTTCTCCAGCAGCAATGGGTACGGAGCGGGAGAGGTTTGTTAGAGACTAAAGCCTTGGAATGGAAGAAGGAAGAAAGCAAGAGTGGGCAGAATATATTGACCCATGGAGCAGGTCTGACATATCCTAGGGACCCAGTGGTAGACATACAGAGAAAGGACTGCTCATCACAGTTATTACATTATGGCCCCAATGTTCAGTCCCTATATACCTATGAATGAGGTCTTAGGGGTGTCATAATTAACTACTACTGACCGAGTGGCTTAACACAACAGAAAGTTAACTTCTTACACTTCTGGTGGCCAAAAACCTGATGTCCAGGTGTTGGTAGGACCATCCTCCATACAGTGAGTCTGGGGAGATGCCTCACTTCCCTTCTGAAGCTCTGATTGCTACACACATATGCAGCAGCAAAACCCTATTCACTTGACTTTCTTTCTGTGTGTCTGGCTCCCACATCTCTCCCTACCTTTTCCATTTTTGGTTTGTTTTGCATGTATTTCAGTGTTGGAGAGACAACCCAGTGGATAAAAGTGCTCATGACTAAAGACTGACGGCAAGAGTTTTCATTGCCAAGAGCCCACCAAAGCACTAGAACCAGTATCATGGGCATCCCTCATCCCTGCAGGCTTTCAGGAAGTGAAAGCCAGAGATGAGAAGATCTCCAGACATTTACAGGCCAAGTAACCTGGTCTCCATGGCAGCAAAAAGAGTTTACCTCAAATAAGGTGGAAATATGGGGACCCATGTTCGAAGACTATCCTCTCACTTACTTACCTGTCTATACACATATATACATGCACAGAGAAAGAGGGAGGCTGGCAGACAGACAGACAGACACAGAGAAGCAGTGATAGACAGAGACAAAGGTAAAATTTTAGACCAGTTTCAGGTTCATAGAGGAGGTATGATCTCTTGTCCCACATGCATAGCGTCCCTCCTTAATCATAGTGGTGGTTTGAGTATGAAATTCTTCCATAGATTAATGTGTCCCCAGCTGATGGAGTTTATTGGAAAAGTGAAACAATTTAGGAAGTGTGTCACTGTGGGCAATCCCACTTGCTTTTCCCTCTTTGGTTTCTGTGTGTGGTGAAAAGTGATCTGCCAGTTTCTGGCCACCCAGCATTCCCTGCCCACCATGATGGACTCCAACCACCATTACGTCTACAAATGCATGTTTTCAAAGTAAGCTCACTAGATTCACACATTTTGAGATATATGTCAGGGAAGCATCATTAAACCTACTCCACTGCACTTTACTCTGCTGTAGTCCTTTTCCTGGGAAGATGTGAAGAAACATTTATGCACCCCAGATGGGGCACTAAGGACAGACCAAAGAAACAACACTACCCAATGAGTTTATTGGGGTCACAAGGCTTACCAGAGCATTGCAATCACACCCCAGCACAGATGACTACTCATGAGAGCTGCATCTCTGGAACTCTTTGCCCAGTGTGTGGTTGGCCTGGTTGGCAAGAGTCTCCACTCCCCACAAATTGCCACTGCCTTCATTGCCTTGGGAAACAGTCTTGTGAATCTTGACACATTCTGACCTTCCTGATTCTCCTGAGTTTCATAAACTTCCTGGGCGTTGTAAGTTTCACTAATTTCCTGGGTCTTAGGAGCCTCCATTCTTGATCCAGGAGGGGCATTTAAGATTGGAGGAGACCAATGTATAACATTCCCCCAGTGTGGACTGTTCCCCACTGTCTGCGCTAGGCCATCCGTAAAATAGCTGACGATTAGAGACTGTTGGCTGTTTCTGCAGATGGGCTCCAAGTGACTCCTTGAAGGGCATCTAGGCAGTCTGTTTTATCTACTGCTTATCACCACATTCCATGCTAGGAACCTGTCACAGGTACTGAAGCTAGTTCCACCACTGTTGAAGCAAAGCAAAGGAAAATAAGCATTAATCAAGTAAGATCACCCCAAGGACAGGTAAAATTCCTCCAATGGTGAGTGTTACCCAATAATAAACAAAAACAGGCAGTCAGCTTAAAAAAGGGGCACACTGGAGGGGCTCAAGGGAGGTCAACTGGAGGGGATAGAGGGAGGCAAGGGACAGGGAAAGGTGGTGTAATTCTATTTCAGACAAAATACCCATACTGGGTGGGGAAATAAGGCCTTGAACTTTTCCTCAATGGTGAGCAGTTACAGCCAAGATATGTATAAACGTGTGTGTGTGTGTGTGTGTGTGTGTGTGTGTGTGTGTGTGTGTGTGTGACATGAATGCAGAAAGGGAACTATGAGAGGACAGGGTCTAAAGAGGGGGTGGAGAACAAGAAAGGGTGGTGGAATATCTGTGACAGGAGAGCAGAAGGAAGGGAACCAGAGTGTGCACCACCACCACCCAACAATCATTTCATCTTATTAAAACATAATCTTTTGTAGACCAAACATTTCTAAAATTGATGATGACTACTCATTTTTTCTTTTACAGGCTATACATTCAGCTTTTTCCCCTTCCTAACAGATAAGTATTTATCTTAGAACATAAACGATTTCTTTGTTTTGCATCTGTTGTTTGTTTGTTTTGGAAAGAGGATCTCACTATGTAGCCCTGTTAGCCTGGAACTTGAATTGGTCCTCCTGCCTCAGCTTCCTGAGTGCTGGGATTAGATGTATGCAGTACCACACCCAGGCTGAATAATTTTCTTTGTAAAAAAAGATGATGTGCTTTTAAAAACAAATACATTTACTTATTTGGTGTGTGTGTCTCTATGTACATGTATGCATGTAGGTGTGCCATAGCACATGTATGTAGATCAGAGAACAAGTTGAGGGAGTCTGTCCTTCCCTTCCATCAGCCATATGGGCTCTAGGGCTCAAACTAGGTCATTAGGGCTGGTGGCAAGTGCCTTTAACTGCTGAACCACCTTGCCAGTCTTGAATGATGGGGTTTTGCCATTCTCTGATATCTTGAGTTTATATTTATTTTATCTGTCTTTCAATATATCCCTTTCCAGTGACTTTGAGCTCAGCTTGGTCTACATTGTAAGTTCCTGCCCAGTCAAGGCTACATAGTGAGCGAGACCCTGTCTCTAAATAACAAATAAGTAAATAAAATTAAAAGATAAAGGTTCTGTATATTTCAAAAGTAATATCCACCAATAAACCCGAAACATGGGATTTGTTTTATGGTCATCAGAAATCCACATAAGCAAGTTTCAGATGTATTTGTGCATTCCAGCAGTTGACTCCTGCATCTTTTGTTAATCCCTTGACCACCAAGGCTTGAAAAGGCTTTTCATTTACATTATGTTCAATATTTGTCCATGTGACGAATGAGATCAGCTCACTTTGCATTCACATATGATCTCCATGACGGCGAACACAACAGTCACCATCTGCTGAGTGCTGGCTATAGGCTAAGTGGTGAGATCACGGCATGTACTGAGAAAGCATGAATTCAAGAGCGTTGTGGGAGGATGGCAAGCACTGTTCCGCCCAGCCTCTTCTCTCTGGAATGAGCTCTAGACAACCAAATGACTGGTGAACCCTCAGCGCACTATGGGACAGCAAAAGCTCCAGTTCTCTGTTTTTCTACCCAACGAATGTCTCAAGAAGAGAAAATGTTACAGAAAGCTTGTTTCAGCTCCGCGAACTGCCTCATCTTGGGCACAATGACCCTTGAATTATGTGTGTTTTGTTTTTGACAAGTGCCATGAAAACAGCTTTGTTCATTTAACAAAATTTCAATGCAGTGAAAGAGTTTCTCTAATATATGACACTCTATCATAGCTTAATAAGAGAATCTAGTTTAGATTCAGGGTGGACTTATGAGTGTGAATTGTAATATATTGTGCCTTAAGGTTATGTTTACATAATCTAACAAAAGGGCCTAAAAACAGTGGTCCCCTCAGTATGAACGGGTGTCTGGGTTGTCATGGGGCTCCTTGAAGAAGTGGTTCAGCCAGTTCTGCATCCTAACATGTATATAGTGGGCCCAGGGTACCTTGTCATACCAGAAAACCAGAATACTGCCACATGTTCCTTTCATTAAGGGAGCCCCAGAGCTACCCTGAAGTTGCCGCTCACCACCAACACACTGCAATGAATCGAGGCAGGTCACAGATGTCTGTGAGTTAGTGGAAGACTAAGCCTTACCGGTACACTTTGGAACACTGGTAAATAAAGCAGAATATCAAATATTTGCCTTGTAATTCTTATAAAAATTGTGCCAATTTCCTGAGTCAAATAAGAAGGAATCTTTTTTTTTAATAGGCTTTTGAGGACAGTGTATGAAGGGACAATGGTAGAATCAGAATGGAGCCTTTGCTGAATTAACATTCTTATACAAAGGTCACAAAACATCGTAGGGAAATAGACATGGTCCATCCCATGAAAGAAGACTCTCGTGTATGAAATGGCTTCCTCTCTCTCAAAAAAAAAAATCAAACCCAAATTTATTCAGGTCTTAAGACCTAACCACCAAACTATAGAACAACAGCAGAAATAGAAAAGCTAGAAACAAAAGAGAATCTATGTAGATCAAACAAGGCTTTTATTTAAACTTAAATAAGAAAGATTTGGTTGGTTTTTGTTTTTTTTTCAAGACAGGGTTTCTCTGTGTAACAGCCCTGGCTGTCCTGGAGCTCACTCTGTAAACCAGGCTGATCTCAAACTCACAGAGATTCTTCTGCCTCTGCCTCCTGAGTGCTGGGATTAAAGGTGTGTGCCACCACCACCCAGTGAAAGATTTGTTTTCATTTGCTTTTATGTATTCATTTTTTTGTGTGTATGTGTGTGTTGCATGTAAACACATGCACCTTTTTACATATTAAATATATCAAAATACTAAAATCAATAAATACCCAATATTTTGTAAATACCTTTATTTTTATTTTATTTTGTGTGTATATGTGTTTTGCCCACATATATGCATGTGTACAAAATGTGTGACTGGAAGTTAGAAGAGGGTATCGGGTCCTCTGGAACTGGAGTTACGGATGCTTGTGAGTCACTTTGTGGCTGTTGGAAAGCAAACCTAGCTCATCTACAAGAGCAGCAAGTGCTGTTAACCACTGGCCTGCCTCTCCAACCAACCCTGGAAATAACTTTAAAGATGTGTTTACATTGGGTACACTAGCTGCTCTTTCAAAGAGGTTACTGAAGCCCAGAAAAGATAAATAACTAAATGACAGTCCCTGGTGCCAAGTACATCATGCACACTATTGTATTTAATCTCTATAATAATCTCATTAGAAAAAGAATTATCTTAACTTGCAGATGAAAGATGTCAGCTTATAGAAACTAAATAACCAGCTAAGGGCTTCACGCAGCTGGTGTGAAGAGCTGAGATTTGAACACTGGATTCTCTTGTTCTTTCTAGGGCCTGTCGTAGTAACCCATTCCGGCAGAGAAGAATGGAGGTATGAACTGCACTAACGGGGCATCTTTGCTTCTCCTGCATGGTATTGGCTGCATCTGGGACATGGGATCAGGTTTACCCAAGAGCTCAAAACTGTGTGTGTGACAGGTGTCTTTCCCTGTACAAAACAGTCATCAGACATGGAATCAAGAAGTTTCGGGGACAAGGAGGGAGCATTGAAGGAAATGTTTGGATGCCTGAAAGCTGTAAGCTTTTTTTAGCTTGGAGACTTTAGGGAGAACACAGTGTACCTAGGATGAAGAAGTTAAATCCACAAATGAGACTTTTGTTAGACTCCAGGAACAAGCTATGACCAAGGCAAGTACAACAGAGAGAGTCACTCTCCCCGATTATGCACAGGACTTGGTACCTTGGGAAAAGCCAGGGCATCTGGTACAAAACATTAGGAACCTAGATAGAGGGGAGAAGGGTCTTCTCATGACGCTGCAATTGTTCTGTGCACCTATGACAAGCCTAGAGTTCCAGACACCTGGGGGAGAGCGTGGGGAGGGCTGGGTTTCCTTGAGGCTGTTAAGCACACAGCTCCAGAGAGAGTGAAGTGCTTATGTCAGTGTCTTGAGGGATGACCCAAGATTTCCCTGCTCTCCCCATAGTGTACACACACAATATGACCATGCTTACAGCTCATTTGTATTCAGAAACTCACAAAAATTTTAAGACAGCTTACTGTAGAAAGAGGTGGAAAGTAGGGAATGGAATCATAAAACATTTTTAATCAAAAAGTTTAAAATGTGTGTGTGCACATTTCTCTGTGTGTGTGTGTGTGTGTGTGCACGCACGTGCGTGCACGAGCATGTGTGTGTATGTGCTCATGTGTGCAAGTGACCAGGAAAGGGCAACAGATTCCCTAGAGCTGGAGTTATGGGTTGTTGTATGCTGTCCAGTCTGGGTGCTGGGAACCAATCTCTGATCTCTGAAAAGGCCACAGCACTCTCACTGCTGACACATCTCTCTAGTCCCCTCGTGAAGTATCTTGAACAAGGAGTCTGCAAGCTTAGGACCAGCTAGATGTTCCTGTTATCAAATAGGGCTCAAGATCTCAAAGCTTTCTCCATCGTCCACAGACAGAAAGCAGTGTTCTGTGAATAAATGTTTGGGTCTCAGTATTTTGGGATACATAATTTTTTACCCGTGATCTTTTTTGAGTCTTGATTTAGCCTTGTTCCCAGATTCATATTGTTGTCTGGCTTCTTTTGTGCTTTGGTGGATTTCAGGTTGATCGTCCTCTACCCTACTGCTGACAAAAGGAAGAATGTAAATTCTTCATGCCAAAGTCATAGATCCATGAGAAGCAGGGTTCAGACTTGGCTTCAGGTACAGAACTTTGATTCATCCTTGAAGCTCATCTTCCTTAAGGACAAGTTATTAGGCATAAAATACAAGACAAATTGTTTAACTGTGATAGCCTAAAACATCAAGGTCCGGAAAAGCTAAAAAGTAGCAGATATATGTAAGACTGACAGATGTAAATTTGGGATCATTTCTGTGTTTTATTCTTATTTTAAGAAAGAATGAATACATAGATGAACATTTGACTGCTTCAAGCCATCCAGCAAATAAAGTTACCTGTGTCAGCCTGTCTGTCATACTTAGCCTTATCTGGAAACCAAAAGAAGTGGGATGCGAATTTCACATTCCCAGTCTAACATAAGCTTGCTCCTTTTAGTTCTGGTTGGCTTCAAACCTAATGGGATATTGAACTGACCAGCAATGAGTTGTCACTACCCACTCTGGATTTGCCTATGTCTCTCTGTTGCCTCACACCAGAACAGCTGGCAAAGCTACTGTCCAGACAGAAACTTAGATTGCAGGTCCCCAGTTCACAAAAACGTAAGGCCAGCTGCAAACACCAGCCTCTTTCCTACTAGAAAAAGCAAATACCCACTAAATGTTGGATTTGTCCTTGGCTGTGGATATGAAAGTGATGGTACCCTCCTGGTGAACTGGGAGTCAGTTGTGGGAATGGGACACAGAGAACATTGCAATTGGAGAGAATGCAGAGGGGTCGGCTTGACCCTCCTTCACCCCAATGATGATAAAACAAAGAATGTAAATCCTTTGTTCCTAAGGTCATGGAAAACAGAGTTCAGATTTGGCCCAGGGCTTGCTGGTACAGAAATTTTAAATCATACTAGCTACTGCATATTAAAGAAGCAGCCCATGCTAAACATTTTAAGTACACGTCAGCGTTGGTATTGTTAGGGAATTGATTCCAGGACCATCCATCTTCTCCATTTCTACCAAAATCTAAGCATGCTCATGTTCCTCATAAAAATGGTGTATACACTACACACACAATGCTCTCATACACTTTAAATCACCCCTAGATTTTAATATCAAATATACACAAATACCATGTAAATATATACTGTAATGTTTATGAAATAACAATGAAAAATGTCTATATATGCTCAATATTGATAAAATTGTTTCCTGAATAGGTTCTTTTTTTAGATAGTCTCTCATTCTGTAGGCCAAGTTGGCCTTGAACTCATGGCAGTCTACCTGCTTCTGCTTCTCAAGTACTGGAGATATATTACTATGTCCAACCAAAGTTTCTTTTCTTGTTTTATCCCCTTCCTTCCTTATTTCCTTCCTTCCTTCCCTTTTCTTTCTTTTTTCCATCTTTCTTTCTTTCTTGCTTGCTTGCTTGCTTTCTTACTTGCTTTTTTTCTTTCTTTCACAATAGGGGACTAAACCTAGGGCCTCACACATGCTGGGCTAACCCATTACTACTGAGTTACAGCCCCAACTTGAATCATTTTGATATATGATTGTTTGGATTTAGGATATGGGGCACAAGGAAATTGAGAACCAAGCACACTAATTTTGACTCTTGCACAACTTAGTGAATAAATAATAATACCAAGATCTGAAGACACACTTCGAATTTTGAAGTTCATGTTTGGACACTCCATGACACTGGTCCTCCTAAAACTGGTTGTCTCTTCATGTTGCATCTGATGGTGCGAACTCCCATGAGAACAATATATGGCCAGCCGTATATGCACCTTCCCTGGCTCCCTTCTTGGGACTCAGTTTCTTTACAGAGTTTGACAGTGCCTGCTTTGAAAAGTGAAGTGCTGTGCTAGCAGTAAGATCCTCCCTTTAAATGACCCTGAAACACCCTGGGTTTCTGCAAATGTAGGATCCATAATGATGTCTGAGCACAGAGTCAGGCCAGAAGTCAACCCTAAGCATTCATGATAAGGAAACAAACACAAAGTTTACATGTACATATGACCTCTCCCATGAGCACCTGAAATTAAAGCTACTGGTTTTAGAGTTCTCTGGGGGCAAAGGAGTTCAATGCAGTCAAAACAAAACAAAGCAAAACAAAAACAAAAAACAAAAACAAAACAAAAAATCCTCAGAATCGAATGAGTTCTACCCTTTACTGTGTCTTTTTGATGCAAGCATATACTCCAGGGATAGTACGAATGGGCGGACTGCCTTTTAGGAGGCTTGCCTTACAAAAGGCTTTGAAAGTGCAAAACCACTTTCAGCTGATAAACATAGATTCCAAGGTTATACCTGAGGTCACAAACAAGTGCCCAAATCCATCCAGAACTCCTCCCGGAAGCAGGTGCTCTATCTGCACTCGGGCTTCTTGGCTTCTACCATTGGCTTTTGGGGAAGAGGTTGACATTAACTAACAAAGGCATCCTTTGAAAAGTCCAGGAATCCAAAAAGCAAAGCACAAGCTGAACTCTGGCTCTACCTGTTTGGCTGTGTGGTGTAAAGGCTGCAGAGGAAGAGGCGTGGCCAAGCAGGGTGGCTCACAGGGGCCACAGTCTGTCTCTGGCTGCAGAGCAGCCAACTCCACTGACAGGTTGGACTTCTCCCACTGGTTTTCGCTGGGACCAGACAAAAGAAGAATAGAAAGCAGGAAAAGGGTGGAGGCCTCACATAAAAATTAATTAACACTATCTATTTTTCTTTCCTTTTGAAAAGCTAATCTCTTAGTCCAGAGCACTGTGTGCCCTTTGCTGAAGGGTAGGTAGGGTCAGAGGGAATCCACCCCATCCTAGCTCTCACCTATTAGATTTCCATTTCTCAATGGCTCTTTGTGTGGCAATCTTCAGGTGAAACAGACCTCTCTGGCCAAGCTGAAGCAAGCATGGCCCAGGTTAAGTACCTATCCCCAGAAAAGCTTTGATAGGCATTGAATGGGGACTGCAATGATACTGGGACACTGGGATTGGAGCTTCCAAGGGAAGATGGAGGGCTGCAGTTCCTCAACTGCGTTGAAATATGTCCTTACCCAAGCATCCTCTGTGTCCCATCATCTTCCATTCTTCTGTGTAAGGATCAGGGAATCAGAGGTCTGGAGATTTGGAGGTCTTTTATACAATGACTGTGAGAATGTCTGCTCTTCCAGTGCTCATCATCTGGAGAGAAGGGGGAGGAATTGAAAAATAGTAAGAAAACAGGAGTTACTAGAAGCCAGCTGGAAATTAGGAAAGCGCTCTCTCTATTTTTAACTCCTCTATCACTATGGTGCGCAAGCCCAATGGGAAGGGCTTCACAGATCCCTTTCCTTCATCCAGTTTATTGCCACAGACAATATCTTGATTGGGCTAGAGGCATGTTTTAAACTGATCTCCTATATTGTTACAAAATTGTGTTTTCAAACTATACTGTAATTGTCTTCACCAGATACAATATTCAATCATTTTTCTCCCTTATGTCAATGGATCCCTGTTACTTTTAAAATAAACTCTAAATACAGAATTCAAGGATTTTCATGATCAATAAAGCCCATATTTCTACTGAAGCATTTCTTCTAGTTCTCAGGGTTTTTTTTGCTGAGACTAAAGGATATGTCATAATTTGTCCCAGAACATCTTCACTTAACTCTCTGCATTGGTTACTTTTGTGTTGCCATGAACAAAATACCCAACAGAAGCAAGTGAAAAGATACACGGTTCATTTTAGCTCATGGTCTGAAGGGATTGAGTCCATCATACATGGTGTGATGCCATCTTGGTGGCAGGATTTTGCAGGAAGAAGAGAGAAGAAGAGGGGAGAAGAGAGACTAGAAGCAGGAGTAGTTTGTAACCCTCAAGTCCTGACCCCTAGTGATCTACTTACAGGTGGATTTCATCTCATAAGGCTTCTCTTGACACAGCACTGCTAAGTAGACACTAGTGTTCAAACCAATGACCCTAAAGGAGACATCTCATATTCAAATCAGTATTCCATCCCTAGCTCTCATAAGCTCATGGCCGTCTCATCATGTGCGAGATTTCTTCAATGTAGTTTCAAAAGTCTCCATGGTCTTAACAGTCCTAACACATTCAAAAGTCTGAAGTCTCTTCTTATACCCAAGGAAAACTCTTAGCTGTAAACCCCTGTAAAATAAAAAAAAGTCACATGTTTCCAACACACAGTGACATAGAGCAAATATTTTCATTCCAAAAGGGAGGGAGGAGAGGCGCAGTAAGGAAAGACTGGACCAGAGCGATACTGAAATCTAGCAGAGGACACACCAAACCCTGAAGCTCCCTCCATATCTCACTTCTGAGGCTCCAATGGGCTTGAGTAGCTTTATTACTCTAGTCTTGCCACCTGCACCATGTATTGGTGCTCTTGGGCTGACTCCACTCAGCGTCTCCAGGTTTTTCTCAACAGATAGTTCATATTCCAGGTATCTCCAACATCTAAGTTTTCCATTGCAACCTAAGCTTTACCTTCAAGGCATCAAACACTGGCATCTCAAGGCCATTCTGTAGGGCCATCATTTTTACACACGGCCTGGCCTCAGTGACCGTTTTATGGAATCTTGGTACAAGCCTCCATGACCCTAGAACTCTTGCTTTCTGAATTCTTTTAAGAATCAGTACCACATGGACATCAAGTTCTGATGCTAGCTCAAGGTGTAAACTGACTCCCATTTAACACAGATGCAAGGCCTCTGATTGTATAGATGGCTAAATTTGAGAAAACATTTCCCTAGGCTTCCCTTTTGGAGGATGGTGCCATTGCTGTAGTATTGTCTAACTCAACACTCTTTTCTCAGGCACATTTTTAAATGAAAGTTCTTCCAGGTGAATTTGTGATATTGCACACCAGTGATTAGTTATTTTAATGAAGGACCTTGCCCTCAAAATACCTCTCCTGTTACTACATTGCAAAATGCAAAGTGTGAGCTTGTCTTAAGGGGGACCAATGTCTTTAACAATGACAGTTGATTTTTGTCCACACCCAGCTTGTTGGCAACTTTGCATGTGTCCAGGCTGCCTTCCTCACCAAAATGCACACTTCTGCATCTTTCCACCCTACTTTGTGAATTTTCATCCTAGATAAAGTCTGGATGCTGTACTGCCTTGAAATGTCTTCCATGCAACAAATTTGTTTGTTACTTTTAAATTCATCGTCACTCAAGTTTTCAAGACACAGGCAGGGTGCAGCTGAACAGTTTGCCAGAATATAGCACAGATGGCCTCTAGCCCAGTTCCTCATTTCTCTCTGTAATTTCCAGAGCAATATCATGTCTGCCTGCCTTTTGATCAGCAACTAAAATGGCCCTAATTTCTGCCTTATCCGTTGTTTCATTCATGGTGCCAGGGCCTTGTACGTGACACAAAGGATCAATTTTCTTCACTAGTTCTTGTCGCATTGCTATGAAGAAAATCACTTTCAGAAGCAAGTTAAGGGATGGAGGTTCTGGCTTGTGGCTTAAGGGGATGGAGTCTTGTGACTCTGTCCATGGTGGCAGAAGTGAATGGTGAAGTTTGTTGTAGTTTTTATTGTTGTTTCTCTCTCTCTCCATGCATGTGTGCATTCGTGTGTGTGTGTGTGTGTGTGTGTGTGTGTGTGTGTGTGTGTATGATGCGCTCACCCATGTATGGTGAAGCCCAGAGGTTAATGTCACATATCTTTCTCTATTGCTGTACACATTTTATATTTTGAGACATGGGTCTCTCACTGAATCAGAAGCTTGTTGGCTAGCCCCAGGGGAGATGCCTGTTTCCACCACCATGCATTGCTATGCTACACTTTTAAGTGTGTGTTGGGTATCATAACGCACATACTCAATGCTTTACCAATTGAGTCATTCACCCAGTCCAGTTGTACATCTTGACAGACCAGAAATCAGGCAGCCATACTGAACTTGGGTCGCCTTGTTGTCCTCAAGTCCCTTTCCCCGGTGATTTACTTCATTCAGTTAGGTGTTATAAAAGATTCCACAACTTTACCAAACAGTTCTTCCAGATGGGGAACAAGTGTCTCTTTCATATTCAAACTGTACCATTATCCTTCAGATCTCAGGTTGGTCATCTCTTCTGATGGATAAAGATCCATCCCTACATGGAATTAAATGCTTGGTTTTTGCCTCTTTTATGACAACTGTTTCTATTGCCAGTTATGAGCCTGCGTCTCCATGGATTGGGATGTCAGTTCTTTGGGGGGGGAATAGAAAGGAAAAAGTTTTCTTCATGCTTTTAATTTGCATTATCATATTAAAAAGAAAGAATAAAGTGAGAAAGAGAAATTATAATCTCAATGATACAAACAATCCTGAGTGACATTCCATGTGACATCGCAGTGTCCTGGTGACTTTTGTACTCATCTCCCATGCTCAGTATTACACAGTAATTGAATATAATCCACTATTGAAAAAGGAATGTGTTTAACATGGGTGGAAATGCTGGTGACTTTGGCTACTGAAAAACTGTATGTCATTCTCTACTTGGGATGGTACTCTGTAGCATACTGAATATTTGCTTTTTGCACGAATTTAGGATGAACACTCCTGAGTGTCTCCTTTCCATTGGCAACTCTATGCCCCTCTATTTGCATAGCTATTATAGCTATCATACTCTTACATGAGTCAAGATGTGACAACAAGCATTTATTCCCCAAAATTATTAAGTCTAAAATCAAAATAATTGAAACCAATTCTTCTCTTACACATTCTACATTATAAAACTAAAGAGCTGTATTTTCTCTTATATGCTCAAAGTCAATTAATGGAAAAGAGTAGACAAGATGGATAGAGAAGGGACTATGATGGCAAAGTCAGGTCATCATGCATGCACTCCGTGACACTGGTCATAAGCCAGTGGATAGAGATGGGGGTGGGGAGAAGACCACTGATTGGCTGTAGTTTTCAGGTGGCAGAGTTTAAGCATAAGAGTAAGGATGGCTATCAGGGTAAGTGTTAAGTTAGCCCAACCCATCTGCGTAATTCAGAGGAACATAAATGTAGGCAGGAACCAGAAATTTGAAGGCATGCTGTCTAGGAGAGAAATGAAGTTGGAAAGGAGTAAAACACAAAAAGATGGGAAAGAAGCAAACTGGTTGGTATAGGGAATGGAGCAGAATGGATTAACACTGAAGTCTTTGGCATAAGACAGGACCTCAGATAGAAGGTTAAACACTGAGGCAATTAAGTCTCAGCGAGATTAATGATCTCATGACTAAGCAGTAACTAAACCAATGGAGCACAGTTGTGAGTTCTGGTCTTGAGCAATCCTCTGGGCAAATCAATGTCTCAGGAAGGAAAAGATGATGAGGCTTCGAGAGGGAAAGTCACTTGCCCAAGAATACCAGGATGTCTCCATAAAAATCAAATACAGATTCATCAATGTCTGCTCAGACCTTCCTTCCTGGTCATTCTGCTTGCTACCACAACCAGAGAAGAGAATAAAATCAATTGAGTGCCAACACGGTTTTGAAAGAGTGTTTACACCCCATCATTTCATTGGTAACCCATGGAGAAATATTGACAAAATGTAACAGGGAGTGTGACTTGGGAAACCCAAATCTTTCAGCTGGGGAGTCCAAGCAATTACTTACTTATTAATTTAGGAGATAAGGGTATGGTTACTATAAGCTTAAAGGATCATGACAAAAATAAAAGTGTAATTATTATAACAATGGTGAGGATGATTTATTAATCTGCAGATTCTGTGGAAACATTGTTCCACCCTCAAATAGCTTACTTGCTATAAAGGGAATTAAGCTCATGATGAAGCTGGTAATGGAAAGGAGGGGGTAACAGGTGCATGAGGTCAGAAGGGAGAAAATGAGCTGAAGAAATGCATGCTGATGTGATAGTGACAAAAGGCTGGAGACAGTCTGATGGGCAAAACAGTTCATGAAGTCAGATCACTCACAGTCAAGGCTGGGGAGATGACCCAATTGAAAAAAATATTTCTCAAATAGGGGAACCTGAGTTCCGATCTCCAGCACTTCAGTAAAAAGCCAGGTGTACCTATAATCCCAGCACTGGGGAGGCAGAGACAAGAGGACTCCTGGAACTCACTGGCCAGTCAGTCTAGCTGAACTGGTCAGTTTCAAGTTCATTGAGAGACCCTGTCTTAAAAAGTAAGGTAGAGAATGACAGAGGGAGACACCCATTGCCAACCTCTGACTTCTACACAACTCTCCCAACACAGACCCTCACATTTATAACTAGGAATTTAAGACAGGGGACATTAAGGGAATTGACTCCTATCTCACAGTTTATCTAAACTGGATTAGAACCTGAGTCTTTTCCCATTTAGGTCTCTGCTGGTGAAACAACATTCAACACAGGTGCTGAAGAAAGTATCAAATTGAGATAGTAGAGATGTCAGAAGACAAGCTGTTGGCATATAGTCTGTCAGGAGCAAGCACCATCAATCTAATCCTGGTCACGGTGGTCCAACTAATCTCCCAAACAATACAGACTATAGATATATCCCTTGGTTGCCTCACAAGGACTGGGGGTGCTTAAGGGTGGGCTCCTATTGCTGATGACACTGCACACTTAGGATACAGGACTTGAACGATTCTCACAGATCTGACCTGAAAGCCTCTTTCCTGAGGTCTACCTTCATGGCTCTTGAAAATACTCCACAAGCTACCAAGAGCAGGAAGCAATTAAATAGTCTTATCCAGCTTCAACACCTATGAACCACAATTACCAGCATGGCAAGAGATCTATAAAAGTTAATACGTGGCACTTGCATGTCAGTGGAAGCCAACAGCTATCTAATTAGACTTATGGGCCACTCAACAGAAGAGAAATCATACCCTGTACTGAAAACATAGCCAGTTTCCTGTACCTAGTGCGGTCATGGACTTTTGAAAAGAATCCACTACTGCTGCTTTGCTAGAGCTGCCCATTTCTTCCACTTATACAGGTAAGTGTAACTATCACCCCCCCACACACACACCCAATCAGAGAAGATTTTCTTTACAGAATATGGAGACCATCACAGAAAATCACAATGGATCATGGAGAGCTCAGCCTCCACAGATGCATCTGCATCTGAGCTCCTGAATCTATAGCCCAGGAAACACTGAGGAGGAAGGGGCAGAAAGATTTTAAGAGCCACACTACCAACCAGGAAGTCTGGTGTGAAACAGTCTCTTGTAGAAACAGCTGCCTAAACAAGACTGGAACAATGGCAACCTCAATGGGGTCCCATGCCTGGATAAAGAACTACAGCAACTAATGATTGCTGGGAGAAGAATTAGCCTCTCCCAGGGGTGAGTCCTATTATTGGTTATCCAATGCAGAGTGGTCATCCTTAAAACCATATACACACCACTGACAAAAAATGGACTAAAATAAAATAAATGAATAGACTCAGCAGGATGTATTTATACATACTTGGTATGGGAAGTCCTTCTGTCTATGTGTTGCTTTTATTGGTTAATGGATAAAGCTGTTTTGGCCAGTGGCTTAGCAGAATAGAGTAAGGCAGGAAAAACTAAACTGAATGCTGGGAGAAAGAAGGAAGGCAGAGTCAATGAGAAGCCATGTAGCTGCTGCAGGAGCCTGCTAAAACTTTGCCGGTAGGCCACTACCTCATGGTGATACACAGACTAATTGAGATGGGTTAGTTTAGGATATAAGAGTTAGCTTGAAATATGCTTAAGCTATTGGCTAAACAGTATTGCAAATAATATAGTTTCTGTGTGATTATTTTGGGGCTGATCAGCCAGGAAACAAATGAACATCCTCTGTCAACAAATTGGCATGGCAACATGGTCGACTATATCCACATAAAACCTGAATAGCTTAAAAAGAAATCCTAGACACACACACACACACACACACACACACACAAATACAAAGTTAAGCATGGCTTTTTGGTAGCAGCATTTTCTTGAGTGGGCTCTGTTTGCTAGAAGCAAGCAGAGGCACAGCTCCTTTAAGAGAGGTCTTCCTGATTCAGTGGTAGAAAAAGAAGAAGAGCTGCACAGGTTACAAAATGGTGGCTTCCTGGTCTGTGCTGCCAGCACGAACTCTGGCTCTTTCAGGAGACCAAGCATTTACATGGGGTTTGTGAGCAGAGTGCTACAACTTGATTAATGGCAACATAGACCTGGATCTGGGGTGGAGAGAATGGCTCTCAGAGGCAGTGAATATGCCTCTGCCATGTTGGACTGGACAGAGCCAATAGGCAGTGCTTCTGGTCAGCAAATAATTACAGATACATAATAAAGACAGATTCAGATTTTAAAAAAAGACCTCTAAATGGGTCACAGTATTGGATAAATGTACATAAGCTTGGCAGATAAAAGAAAAAGAATATAGACAGTTATAAAAAGAAGAAAATGATTTTTTAAAAAATAAACCAAAGTCCTTAAAGTGACAGAGTACAGTCATAGATAAAAGGAATAAAGAAAAATAAGCCATATAAAGATAAAATTCACACAGAATCTGGATTATGTATATTATTGTGTTTTCTTTGAATTTTTTGACTGTGAAGAAGCTAAGTACAGAGAGACATTTCATTGTATGGGCTACTAAGCTAAACCAACAAATATACTTTAAAGGTTTCTTGACTTCACAATTTGGGTCTAAGGATTTGTTGCTTTGAAAAAGAGGTTCTGCTTTTGTTTCCACAGAGGATTCCACAGAAGAAACCTGAAGATTTCTTCCAGACTAATGTGGTTTGATGGATCAAGAACCCACTTAAAGGTCATTGTGAACACCCCCAAAAGAATTATTTCACCCAACAAAAAGCAGGAAGCAGTTTGAAGAGAACTATGCCCAAATTCCTAAAACGATTATTTACAAATATTCATTTACTTTTAAAGGGGGATATGCATAGAGATGAATACTAAGCATTGGTATGGATCTTGGTTTATTGATACAAATTTTAGGTCAATTTTGTTATATGTATATTTCTGCTCTTGATTAGGGTATTGTGTTTGTGCAGTTCATTTAAAAATGTAATGTATAATTAAGAAATATAGGTTAATAGATAGTCATCTATAATAATCAAGCTTGTAGTCATGTTAGGTTTTCTAGATGTATAGAGATATATTTCAGTTAGATAGGTATTCTTCAAATCTTTCAGAGACCTTCAGAATATGGCATTTAAAATTTTTACAAACTTAAGACTTTTCATGACAATGAGACACATCTGCTCCTGGCAGCACCAATCTACTTCACAAGTATGATGGAAACTGAAGAGGCTCCTCATGGAGTTTGTTAACCAGTGAGCAAGAAACTGCTCTTGCCTGGACTGCTTAATGTTATGCTGTATAAACTAGATATACAGAACCCACAGAAAAATGACTGCTGAAGTTGCCTAAAGAAGGTAAGACAGTCCAGTATTCCTGCTTCATGAAAGAGTCTGCCAGACATCCTGCAGGACACAGAAGAAAGTGACTGACAAACTGCCAATATAGGCAGAACTGTCTTTGAAATTTCCTGCTTCGTGGAAAAGTCTTCCATATACTATGAGCCAGTAGGCTGAAGATGGGTGCACTCAATGTTACAGAAGACCTTTTGGTATCAAGATGTCCCTGTCAATTTTAGAGTTTTGGAAGTGGCTTACAATGCACTTCCTGTTAACTTAGGTAATATTATATCCTTCTGAGGTCTTTGATGGAGTTGAAGAATAGATAGTTATAATTACAGTTTTCCTTAGTTATGATAAAAGATAAAGTAGATATAAATATTGTAACTTTATTCTTGCTTGATATCTGTTTTGTTGTATGTAGGGTTAGGGTTAGGATATAAGAGTTTCCAGAAATACACTTAAGCTGTTGGCCAAACAGTATTGCAAATAATATAGCTTCTGTGTAATTATTTTGGGGCTGAGAGGCCGGTAAACAAACAAACAGCCTCTGCCAACACATACTTGTGCACACAAACACACAGAACCATAATAATCAAAGAAAAAGAAACTAACAACTTGAGGAAGGGTAGCTGGGAGGGCTAGAGGGAGAAATGGAGTGGGGAGTGATTAATTCTATTTCCTTTTTTACTTTTTCTTATTTTATTTTATTCTTTTGGTTTTTTGAGATGGGGTTTCTCTGTAGCTTTGGAGCCTGTCCTGGAACTAGCTCTGTAAAACAGGCTGGCCTTGAACTCACAGAGATCTGCCTGCCTCTGCCTCCCAAGTGCTGAGATTAAAGGTGTGTGCCACCACTGCCTAGTTAATTCTATTTCAATTATAAACATATTTTAAAATATCCATTCTGGTTGAGGAAATAGGACTTTGGACGCCTTCCCAATGGTAAGCAGGTACAGCTGAGACCCTCATGTAATCCAGGACTTTCTTTAGCACCAGGTAGTTGTGAAAGTGTCTGCTGAGAGGGAAAGGGACATGTAGAAGGTATTTTTGGAAAGAACTAGTTATCTAGAACTGAGTGACAGTAAACTAATGAGAATTAAGTTCAGGGGAATAAAGAAACAAAACAAGAAGATGAGGCTAATAGACATAGGAACAAGGCCAAGAATGCCAAGTGTTCTTATGAGTTACAGACCACACAACGGAGAAAATGGGGAAGAGGCAATCAATAATCAAATTAAATGTCATTTCTATGTCTGAAAGACATGAATGGAAGACATAGAAAAAGGAAAGTTGGATAAAGAAGCGTATGATAGCCCAGAATTCCACAGGGCCATGAATTTGAGAACAACCTGGACTACATTGTAAGACCCTGTCTTTAAAAAAAAAAAAAACACATTCAGGCTCAGTATAGTAAAACTGCAGAATAGAAAAGAAAAATACCCAAAACTTTAAAACAAGTAGAGAGAAAGATAGCGTTCTGTTGTCATTTGGTTTCTGTTCTGTTACTGTGATAAAAACCATGACTAGAAGCAAGTTGAAGAATAAATGGCTTGTTTCTTCTTATTGACTGAACTCAAGGGAAGCCAAGCCAAGAACTCAATTCAGGAGCTTGAAGCAGAAACATGGAGGAATATTGCATACTGGTTTACTAGCCCTGGCTTACGAAACTACCTTTCCTATACAGTCCAGGCTTAGGAATGAAACTGCTCACAGTGGACTGGGCCCTCCAATATCAATTAGTAATAAAAATGTTTTATAGACATGCCCATGGGTCAATCTGATGGAGGCACTTCCCTAGTATTCCCTTTCCCACATATGTCAAGCTCATAACAAAACTAACCAGGACTGTTGTCTTCCATAGGATGGGATGCAGATGAAACTGAACCATTAACTATTAGCAACGAAGAAGTCAAAAGGGGGAAATATCATAAACTCAGGATGCCATTCCCAGTTAAATTATGATGTACCAATGAGGGTAAAATGAAAAACATTCACAGATCACTGAAAGACAGAGAAACTATATGTAGTGCCTGAGGTTGGGGAGCGTGAGGAAGAAACGGGGATGGAGACTGGAGACAGCAGCCCTTTTGTCAAGCAGGTTAGGAATTCTGACTTTGAAAGTTAAGTGGTCACCAATCTGATGACAGGGGAAGGCCATTTCAGACACCCTCTCCACTATTGCTAGGAGTCTTAGCTGGGGCCATCCTTATGGATTCTTGAGATTTTTCTCTAGTACCAGGTTTTTCCTTAACTCCATAGTGGCCCTCTCTATCAAGATCTCTCTCTCATTGCTCTCCCACTCTGCCCCTCTTCCTCCTTGATCATCCCCTTCTCTCACATTCTCATCCCCCACAACCTCCCTTTTACCGCCCCCCTCACCCCCAGTTTACCCAGAAGATCTCATCTAACTCCCCTTCTCAGGGCAACCCATGTTTCCCTCTTAGGGTCTTCCTCATTATCTTGGTGAATATCCCAACTATCGTAGAGCCTTTATCCAGTAACTGATGGAACCAGATGCAGAGATCCACAGCCAAGCAACAGGTCAAGCTCCAGAAATCCAATTGAAGAGAAGAAGGAGGAAATATATGAGCAAGGGAGGTGAAGATCATGATGGAGAAATCCACAGAGACAGCTGAACCAAGCTCATGGAAACTCATGAACCCTACACCGATAGCTGCGGATCTTCCATGGGATAGAACTAGGAACTCCATATGTGGGAGACAGTGGTGAAGCTTGGACAATCTGAGTGGCCCCCAGCAGTAGGACCAGGATCTATCCCTGGTACATGAGCTAGCTTGTTGAAATCTATTCTCTATGGTAGGATGCCAGACTCAGCCTTAATGCGGGGCAGGGGAGGCTTGGTCCTGCCCCAACTTAATGTGCCAGACTTTGTGGATTCCCCATGGAAGCCCTTACTCATTGGGAAGAATGGATGGGGGGTGAACTGGAGGGGAGGAGAGAGAAGGCAGGAGGAAAACTGGGAGGGAGAACTGTGGTTGGAAAGTAAAATAAAGAAAAGAAAAAAAAAGAAAGGTAAGAGTTCTTTCCTAAAGATGTGGGAATTGGGCCTTGGAAAGTTTGTGTAGCTCATTTAACCATACAACCAAACCAGAAACAGTCTGTCTGTCCATCTCCAAAACTTTTTTCATTCCCTTCTGCCAAGCTGTGAGGTGAAGCATCTGAAGACCAGCTACTCCCACACAGCACTTTCATAGCACTAACACCATGCTCTCCAGTAATACTTACCAAGAACTTTCTCCACCCTACTGAGCCTTAGGAAACATGTGACCTCATGTAGTTTTCACTTCTTGGGAGAACTGTTAGTATCTCCGTTTTTCACACTTGAGAAGACAAAAGCTTAGGTAGGGAAATGATAAAAGGGACAGGACTCAAAGCCATTGTGAGCCTAGATTCGCACGTCTCTAAATACTTGCTTAGTCAGCACACAAAGAGAGAGCTCCAGCTGCCATCTCTGTGCATTTATACCTCATAGACTTCATTCTTAGTCACCGTTCTGCTACCTGACCCTGTCCCCACTCCTTAAATTTCAGCACTCAGGAGGCACAGGCAAGAAGATCTCTGATTGCAAGGTCAGCCTGGTCTACAGAGCTGGTTCCAGGACAGCCAGGGACACACAGAGAAACCATGCCTCAAGAAAAAAAAAACACACAGAGAGAGACTCACACACACAGAGAGAAAGACAGAGAGAGAGAGAGACAGAGAGGAGATAGAGAGACAAACACAGAGAGAATGTATAAAAGTAAGCAATATAATTAGAACATAACAGATATATTACTGAAGAAAATAACCAGTAGGCAAACAACATGTGTAAAGATAATTACCACAACTAGCTACTAGGAGAATGGAAGTTGAAAGTCACAGAGAAATGTTACCATATTAACAGTCAGGATGGATTTTTAAAATGACAACATGAAACGCTGGCAATACAGAGAACGAGACATTGATTGCTTGTGGGAATACAGTGGTTACTGTACTCTGAAAGAGTTTTCTAAAAGCTAAAATCCAGCTATCATTGCGATTGTATTTATGCATATTTATCCCAAAGAAATAAAGAATGTTGTCACTCAAATACTGTAAGTGAATGTTAACAGCAGCTTTATCTGTAGCTACTCAAAACTGTAAACTTGGGATGTCTTTCAGCAGGGAATGGCTAAGCTATGTAGAGAAGATCAGTGTCAAGCATTAGGAACTGAGATGGGCTGAAGTGTGTGAGATCTAGAAGAGTAATATGAGAGATGCTTCTGGTAATCAAATGCTCTACCTCTATACTGCGTGACTATCAGGGAAGCTGTGATTGCAACTATTGGAGGATCCGGATGAAGAACACACGGATTGTCCTGGGGTACTTCTTAGAGCTGCATGGGAACCTACAACCCTCTCTAACTCAGAAAGACTGTTAACAACATTCTGTAGAGCTGGTGACAGTGGCTGGGGCAGGAGGATTGCTTAAATTCCAGAGTTTGTGATCAGCCTGAAAACTGAGACTCATCTCCCAAAACAAATAAATAAATAAATTCCATGCTAAACATTAAGGGAAGAGGAGGTACTTGACCTGTGCTTAGGCAAGAATAAATTATAGGATAGCTTCTGCAACAATAGCATCTTTATTGAACACTTACTTACTCTGTGCCTCTTATTGTTCGAGCTCTGTTGATGCATTCTCTACTTTAATCCTTTTAGCAGCCCCGAGAGATTTAGGGAGCTTAAGTCACTTGTGCAATCCACTCATTAAGTGGTAGAAGCAGAAAATTGAACTTGGATGTGCTTGACTTGAAGGGCTGTGTTCTTCACCAACCATGATGTGCAGCCTCCCTGTAATGTGCTAAAGGAAGGGAACCTATGGAAAAGTTAGGATTTGGGGAGTGTGGCGGCCCTTTGATCCTAAAAGAAGTCACTTGGTCCTTCTGCATTTGAAGTTTTAGGAGTGGTATTTTAAAACCAAATCACCATTTGTTCATTGTCTTTCCACTCAATGTCAGTGCTGAGTTAAGTTCCAAGCATCCAAAGATGCAGAACAATATATTGCCTGCCAGGAAAGAGCTCACATACTGGAGATGGTGACAACCTGATTCCTGTCCAGTGATTCTTGTATAAATTACTCTTCAGCATTAGGAGAAATAGGTTCCAAGACCTTTGTGGGTACCAAAATCGGCCTATAGAAATGGCTTGGTATTTGCAAGTAACTTACACCATATACTTTAATATACAAACTAATATTGATAAGACCCAATACAACAAAAATGCTGTCAATCTCTACTGTATCACTCAGTTAATGAGAAAAAAAAAAGCAGTCTCCACATAGTCACTACAGATGTAACTTTTCTGAATATTTTCCACCTACATTTGTCGGACTCCGCAGCTGGAATGCACAGACAAGGGACTTAGTCTGTCTCTCTACCTGCCCTTTTTCCTGCGAAGCAAAGAGGTAAACAAGATGCTAGGGTCAATGGAGCTCCCTGGAAGCTGTTGTCTTCTGGCCTCACATCAGCTTGACAGCTGCAGAGGGTCTTTCTTAAAGATGAGCTTGTGGGGCTGAAGTTGCCCCTGTGGGTTTTCATTACACTCAGGGCTACATTTAGTGCCAGATCTGAACTAAAGTGTTCTTTTTTAAAAAATAATTTTATTTACTTATTTATTTTACATCACGACCAAAGTTTCCCTTCCTCCTCTCCTCCCAGCCCCTTTCCCCCACCCCTCTCTTTCTACCCCCGATCCACTCCCCGTCTCTTTCTGTTTAGGAAAGAGCAGGTTTCCCCTGAGTATCAACAAAACATGGCATATTAAGTTGCAGTAAGACTAGGCACCGCCTCTCCTATTAAGAATGGAAGAGGTAATCCGAAATCCAGTAGCAGGAAAGGGTCCCAGAAGCAGGCAACAGAATCAGAGACAGCCCCTGCTCCCACTGTTAGGAGTCCCACAAGAGGACCAAGCTACACAACTGTAACATATATGCAGAGTGCATAGGTCAGATCCTGCATGCTCCCTCATTGTTGGTTCAGTCTTTGTGAGCCCTTATGAGCCAAGCTAGTTGATTTTGTAAATTTTCTTGTGATGTCCTTGAGCTCTCTGGCTCCTACAATCCTTTCTCCCCCTCTTTTAGGATTCCCCAAACTTCATCTAATGTTTGTGTTGTGGAATATGGTTTTAACGATGTAGAGACGTGTTACATTTGTTTAGGTTGCAGAATATTGCTTTAACTATGTAAAGGTGTGTCACGTTTGTTTACGCTGCATTTGTTTAACTACGTAAAGATGTGTTGCATTTGTTTTGCCTTGCCTTCCTAAGGCACCTGATTGATCTAATAAAAAGCTGAACAACCTATGGCTCGGCAGTAGAGGGATAGGCGAGGCTGGCAGGGCGGAGAGAATAAGTAGTAGAGTCTAGGCTCTAGAGAGAACAAGGGAGAGAAAGAGGGAGAGAGGGGGAGTCAGGGGCCAGCCTGTCAGGCAGCCGCCAGCCAGCCAGACATGAAGGGAGCAGGAAAGCAGGACATACAAAATGAAAGAAAAGTTTAAAAGCCCTGAGGCAAAATATAGATGAAGAGAAACAGGTTAATATAAAGTATAAGAGCTACTGGGACAAGCGTAACATAAGGCTGAGCAACCATAGCTAATAATAAGTCTCTGTGTCACGATTTGGGAGCTGGTGGTCCAAGAACGCCTGCTACACGTTTGGCTGTGGGTCTGCATCTAACTGTTCCTGGATGAAGCCTCTCAGATGACAATTGGGCTAGGTACCAATCTGGTCACAGGAGATGGCCAGTTCAGGAGACAGATATGCTATTGCTGGGGTCATCCTTGTAGATACCTGGGAGACTCCCTTGTACCAGTTTTTTATCTGACCCTAAAATGTTCCCCCTTTCCAGTAATCTCTTTCAGTACATCCTTCTCCATGCCCCCAACCTGATAGATCATGTTCCTATCCCCACCCACATTCAGTCCGTCATGAAATCTCTTCTATGTCTCCTTCTCGGGGAGATCCAGGAATCCTCCTTGTTACCTAGTCTCTCTGAGTCTATGGCTTGTAGCATAGTTATCCTTTATTTATCAAAAATATCCAATTATGAGTGAGTACATACCATGCTTGTCTTTCTTGGTCTGGGTTACCGCATTCAGGATCATTTTTTTCTAGTTCCATCCACAATGGATGAAGTGATCTTTTGAAATGTTCCTAACCCCAGAATCTTCCTGAGCAGTTTTGACTTTATCTTTGTGAAGAAAAGAAGCAGGGAAAATGTAATCCTGTGGACAGACCATGGACATTTTCTATCTGTTTATCTATTCACTATGGTCTCTGTGTGGGGGCGGGGGAATGCTGATGCTGCAGCCTGTGTATAGAGGTCAAAGGACAGCTCTCTCTGTGAGCTGGTTCTCTCCTTCCAGCATTTGCATCCTAGGGATCAACTCAAGCCTTCATGTTTGTCAGCAAATTCCCCACTGAGTCACCTTACTGGCCTGGCTTTATTTTTAGGAGACAAGGGATCGCCAAGTAGCCCAGGCTGTGAAGCTGATAGTCCTGCTTCAGCATCCTGCTGGAATTACAGGTTATGCCACATCTGGCCAAACAATGAACTAGGTTTAAATCTTGACTCTAATACGGCTAATCTGATCTTAGCAAGGTATTTAGCTGTGTCTAGTTTTTCATCTAAAAAAGAAACACTCATAGTTTTCAGAGGATTGCCACAGTCATTCAGTATTATGATGAAAACATCTAGGCACAGCTGGACACAGCAAATGCTACCAGTCATTGTTTTTCTCACAGCAATAAATTTGTTAAGTAGGAAACAAAGAACATCGTTATGAGAAAAAGTAGGGAAAGTTTAGTGTTTAGTGAGACTCATAAAGTAGTAACTTGCAAGAACTATTTGATGACTAGACTTCACCAAGATTAAAATCTTCTGTCTTCTGCTCAAGAAAAGAGCCATAGATGAGGAGAAAACATTCATAGGGGATGGACACACACACACACACACACACACACACACACACTCACACCCCTGAAAAACAGAATTATACTACAGATACATTTGATGGTGGAAGACCCTTCAGAATTTCAATGCCAGTACACTGGATGTCTGCTCTCATGATGGGTCCAATCTCTACAGAGAGACTGAAAAAGTGCTATACTGCCTAACTCCCTTGTGTTATTTCTCAGTTTCTGAGAAACTGTCCCTGTTTGTTTGCCTTCCTCACTATAGAAGCTACAAGGAAAAGCACATGCCTGAGGGTTTTGTTTCCCTAGTCAGGGTTTGTCCTTATAAACTCTATCCACCCTGGCTGGTTTACACAAAATGGATTGTGTAGAGTTGGTTAGAAAATAGTAGGTAGCTGACAGAATTCCAGGAGAGCCACACTAGGGCTGGACAGCATTCACACTAGAGAGCTCCTCTACCAAAAAGCACCTCTAGACACGGAGCTTGGCATGGGTTATGACTGGAGCCCTTTGCCACAATCCAGGTCACATGCCTGTAAACACAATGAACTTCCACCTTGGAACAGTGAGTGATCTTAAGATACAAGAAAATTGAAAACTATTGGAAGGCAGCTGGCAATGTTGTCTTCCAGGACAAGAGAAGTCTGTCTACTTCGCTCTGCTTGTACAACAAGATCTAAAAAGCTAAATACTGCATTTCTTAGACATCTTTGTAACTGTGACTCAGAACGTAAATCAAGACTAATCAATCTGCTGATCCTACATAAGATTTTGAAGCCAAGGTAGAGGTGGAAGCTACGATTCTGCTACTTCAGCTGATTTACCCAGCACAGTCTACATATGCTGAGGGGCTCCTTGGTTATTTGTCTGTTTGGTTGGTTGGTTAGTGGGTTGCTTGGCTGGTTAGTAGTTTGTTGGCTGTGCATATTTGAAAATAACTTGCCATCATCTGTTGTGGGTGTCCTGTAAATGGCAGTCTGTTGGGATGCCACATTGCTTAAGGGCTCCACATCCTTACTGGCTTTCTATTTGATCATCAGTTAGGATGTAGCTTGTCTAAATTCCAATAATCACCAAAAATTTGCCTATTTTATTTTCTCTTGAAGTTCTATCAGATGTTAGTCTCTGTACTTAAAACATATTTTTGATTTATTTGTGTGTGTGAGTGTTTTACCTACATACCATGTATTCCTGGTGCCCATGGAAATCAGAAGAGGATGTCAAATCTCCTGGAACTGGAATTACAGATTTTTATAAGCCGTCATGTGGATACTGGAAATCACACCTGCTGCAAGAGCAACAAGTGCTTTTAACCACTGAGCCACTCACCAGCCCTTTCTTAGTGTGTGCTGAAGACTCTGGATGGACCCTGAAAAACAGACCCTGTTAACAAGAAAACTCTTTGTCACTCATAGTAACTTGTATTCTGACATCTCTGTCTGATAGTGATAGAACCACTTTAATTAGCACAGATTATTGTCTCCTTCTACTTTGAAACTAGCTTTAAGTTTATATTTGAAGCCAGCTTCTGATAAGAAGCACATATTACTTCTTGAATATTACATGCTCTACCGTTGGTCAAAGTGCTATGACTATATATGCATGTATTTGGTGATTGAGTTTGAATTTTTCATCTTGTTACTTTTATTCTATTTGTTCCACTTGTTTTTGTCTCATTTTCTCTATTATGTCTACTCCTGAAGATTATTTTTACAATCCCTCTTAAGAGTCATCCCTAATAACAAAGGACCAATCAACAGAGCACACAAAAATCCTATATTCATAAGCCTAATAACATAGGTGATGTACATCATTATATATAACTATATAATGCTACATATTATGTTTGGGGTGTTGAAATATATTTACACAATGACTTATGCATTTTAGAGGTTGCCTTAAGGTTTCTAGCATACCTCTTTGCTGCATCACAAACACACACTATTGTGCTATTTCACACAAACTGTTGAAACCATGTCTCACATCTCTCTTCCTGAACCTTGAACTATTCCATAGATTTCATATATTTCATTGTATGCTGTAAATTACATAATGCATTATGATTTTCACTTAGTCAGTTACATGTTTAAACTTACTTATTGCATCTGTTTGTTGACAGTCTCATATACGTATAAAGTGCCCTCTAACTGCTGTAGGCCCCGCCCTGTCGAGTCTACATCCCACTCTTATTACCCACCCCAAAGGTCCATTTCCC
Source organism: Ondatra zibethicus (assembly GCA_004026605.1). NCBI lineage: Eukaryota > Metazoa > Chordata > Mammalia > Rodentia > Cricetidae > Ondatra > Ondatra zibethicus. The sequence continues at coordinate 1,664 of PVIU01004834.1, read as the reverse complement.
ACACACATTTCTTGTTTTCTTGTTTGGGTTTTTATTTTGTTGTTGTTTGTTTTTAAGATGCATTGAGTTTAACCAGTATCATCTGTGTGACCCTGAGTGTAGAACTGTCCATTGGAGCCTGTGGGCTCCTTAGTGGGTACAAAACCAAAGACAATGATTGGCCCTTCTCCAAGATCCCAATAGTTCAGCTGAGAAGGTTAGGACCTGATGAACTCCTCCACAATCCATGACTGATTGCTGATAGGCCTGATCTTATATGTAGGTGCGCTATTGGTAGCCGCCGCATTAGCTGGGCTATGCCTAGAAGACAACATTCCACATCCCTTTGCCCTACCTTACTGTTTTTTAAGGCTTTTATTGGGGATGAAGAATTATATGTGGTGATATTTTGTTTGTGTTTTAAAAGATAAACCTTTTCTTTCCTTATCTTTTTTTTTGGAAGACATCAACAAATCCCTTAAAGAAAAGCAAGAAAAAGCGATGAAACATATGAAAGAAACTATTCAAGACTTGTAAACTAAAATAGAGACAATAAAGAAAACACAAGCCGAAGGAATTATAGAAACAGAAATCATGAGAAAATGATCAGGAACCACAAATGCAAGCATGAACAGTAGAATACAAGAGATGGAAAAGAGACTCTCAAGCTCTGAAGATACAGTAGAGGAAATAGACTCATCAGTCAAAGAAAACACTAAATCTAACAAAAGCTTAACACAAAATATCCAGGAAATATGGGACACCATGAACAGACAAAACCTAAGAATAATAGGGATAGAAGAAGAAGCTCAACTCAAAAGCACAGAAAATATATTTAACAAAATCATAGAAGAAAACTTTACCAACCTAAAGAAAGATATGCCTATGAAGATACAAGAAGCTTACAGAACACCAAATAGACTGGATCAAAAAAAGAAATAAGTCCCCTCACCACATAATAATCAAAACACTAAACATACAGAATAAAGAAAGAATATTAAGAGCTGAGAAGGAAAAAGGCCAAGTAACATATAAAGGCAGACCTATCAGAATTACACCTGACTTCTCAATGGAGACAATAAAAGCCAGAAGGTCATGGTCAAGCATTATGCAGACATTAAGAGACAACATATACCAGCCCAGACTACTATATCCAGCAAAACTTTCAATCACCATAGAAGAACAAAACAAGATATTCCATGACAAGACCAGATTTATCCAATACCTAGCCACAAACCCAGCCCTACACGAATTGCTAGAAGGAAAACTCTAACCCAAGGAAGTAAGTTGGCTACATCAACAAAAACACAGACAGTTGATGGTCACACAGCAGCAAATCACAAAGACGGGGGAAACACACAAATTAACATCACCAACAACAAAAACTAAATTAACAGGAGAGAGCAATAACTGGTCATTAATATCCCTTAATATAAATGGACTCATTAGGAAACAACCTCCCTCAAGACCCAGTAATAACACTTTGGGGTATATACCCAAAAGATGCTCAATCGTGCCACAAGGACATGTGCTCAACTATGTTCATAGCAGCTTTATTTGTCATAGCCAGAAACTGGAAACAACCTAAATGCCCCTCGATCGAAGAATGGATAAAAAAAATGTGGTACATTTACACAATGGAGTACTACATAGCAGAAAAAAATAACGACAGCCTAAATTTTGCA